>LZPO01055206.1:149409-162360 GCA_001675575.1 Neotoma lepida
AGAGAGAGAGAGAGAGGAGAGAGAGAGAGAGGGAGAGAGAACTTTTTCAGATGAAAGAGCTCAGACTGATTTGTTTACTATCGCAGGCAGTTCTTATTTACAAGTTCCTGTGCCCTGTGGTAAAAGAAGGTGCCTTTTTAAGAAGTTAAAAAGCCACATAAACCTCCATACTGAGGGTTCTTCTTCCCCTTCCTGCCTTCCTCACCCCCACTGTCACTTTACAAATGGCCAAGTCAAAGCAACCAGGGACTCTATTCTTTCCCTCACAGATTCTCTTTCAGGATCCCTTCAAAAGGAGCTATCCTTGAACTTGGAAAGCTTCTCTCCTCATCAGTCAGAGAAATTCTACTTCTCACACTCTGATATATTCCCTTTCAGCAAACCAGTTCCTGGCCCAGTAGAATCTACAGGCAGACTTCAATTTCCTGCCCCTTGCAATTTTGTTTTCCCTTGTATACATGGGCAGTTTCTAAAATCAAGTTGGCAAGATGTTGAATAATGTTCTTTCAAAAGAGAGTGTGCTGCAAAAAACAAGGGGGGAAAAGNGTATGTCACAATTGGATCACTGTGTGACTAAGCACAGTTGCCCATAACCACAGAATCTGTGGCTTCAACCCTCCTTGGTCACTTGTAAACCACAAAATGGCCCAGGCATCTGTAGGAGTTGCGGGTTGCTGTGCAGGCAGCTCTTCCCAAGCCTGACNCTTCTTTACCGGTGGAGGACCTTCCTCTATCTGCAGTAACCAAGGGAGCCTGCCCTTTCAAACCTCTTGGTATCTACATCCTTCCTGCCTTCTGCAGCAGAACAACCACAGCAAGTACTAGCTGGTTCCATTTGGCCACTCTGGATCCAAAAGGGAAAAGGACAAGTTCAGACTGTGTTTTTCTGTTTGGGTTTTTTGTTTGTTTGTTTGTTTGTTTGTTTGATTTGGTTTTGATTTTTTGAGACAGGGTTTCTCTGAGTAGCCCTGGCTGTCCCAGAACTTGTTCCGTAGACCAGGCTGGCCTTGGACTCACAGAGATCCACCTGTCTCTGACTCCTGAGTGTTGGGATTAAAGGCATGTGCCACCACTCCCTGCTCAGAACATATTTTTCAATGGGGGGGGGGGAAAGGTAACAAGAAAGAGAAATTCCTCACTTTAGAACCCTTTGTTGCACATAAAACCCATTTATTGCAACAAAACTTGGTAAAATCCATGAAGCGTACCCAGTCACTAAAGCAATTTAAGGGATTTTTCAGGACCTTTGCCCAAGGGTCCCCAAAGGATTCTAAATTAGAAGCATCCAAGGCCAGCCGCACAACAGCAAAGAGGGTCTTCCAAGGGATCAACAGAGAATGGCTTAAGAAGCCATTGACCTCCTCCCTTCCTGCCACCTAAGTTTGCCTTTTTTGTTTGTTTGTGTGTTGAGGGGTGTTGTTGTTTGCTTCAGGCCTGCTAAAGAAAAAAATACTAATGGCCAAAAGCCTTGTTTATGAAAAAGGAAAATAAAGATGACTGGCAGTAGTGGTGGGAAGGGTCTACAGGATGTTTGTTTTGTTCTGAATAGTCTTGGNAAAGTTAGTCCACTATACCATGGGCTAAGCCACCTGTCCTCTTACCTGTGTCCCCTCACCCCACCCACCCATCCATCCATCCCTCCATGACAATCCTACTTTCTTCTTACCACATTAATTCAATATAGTAACTGCTCTGTCTTGGAGGGGGCGAGTCTTCTCTAAAAGGACACACAGAGCAACAAATGGGAAGGAAACAGACAAAGCTTGTGAAATCCCAACCCCTGTTGGTAGAACGACATCATAAATTATGGATCCCTGGAGCCGCCTCCGGCCTGTCACTGCTTGGTTTGTCTCCATGGATGTGCCAGGAGCGGGCGACACTGTTGTCCTGGAGCCTCAGATGCCCCCCCCCCTCCGGCCTTTCCCTGGCGCCCCGCGGGGCAGCCCGGCCTGGGGCCTCGGGGACAGCGCGACGCTCAGCCCCGAGGGATGCACCAGCTGCAGAGACGACGCCCCCCAGCCGGCCGAGCACAGACTCGCCTTTGTTCCCGGGGACTCCCGCGGGGACACCCGGAGCTGGCCTGGGCGCTCAGGTCCCAGCGGGGCCAGGCCGAGTGGAGGACACGAGGGCGCCCAGGGCGGGCAGGCAGGGAGGGTGAAGGCTGCTTAGCCATGACGGCCTTCCTGGGCGGCGTGGCGGGGACCCCAGGGGCAGCCTGTGACATCTGTGTGAGAGAGGGAGAGAGAGTGCGCGGGGAGGGGGTCGAGGGGTGGGGGCGTCACACTCAGGACGCCCATCTGGCCCGGCTTTGCTCCGGTGCCAGAAGCCAAGAGGCAGAAGTCAAGGTTAAACGCTGCGGCGGGGCTGCGGCCCCCTTCGCCCGGCCCGACTCCCTGCAGGAGCCCCGCGCCGGCCCGCCGCCCCACCTTGCCCTTTGTCTTTGCTAGAGCAGATGTGCGGTGACCCCTGCTAGCATCCGTGCTGTCAGGATTAAAAGAGCCTCCACCCTGTTTAGCAACTGCAGCTCTCGTCCCCGACCCTCACTAACCCACCTCTTGGGGTTTTTTGTTTGTTTGTTTTTGCTTTTGAGTTTTGGCAATAAGTCAAAACCAGTCATCATAAGATGCACAAACCCCTCCGTTCACATTTAAATTTGTGTGCCAAGTTGGCTGCTGTTACACCCTTTTAGCGGCGTAACCATCACCACAGACACAATGAATCCTGCAGATGTCTGCTGAAGGCTATCCCACGGAGGAGTGAAAGGTCTTTGTGTGCATCTATGAGTGTGCCTGTAAAGCCAACAGCCTCACATTTGTTCTTTGGTCATTTGTTTTAAATATGCCTTAAAAAAAAATAGTGATGAAAGTTAGCAGACTCAAACCTAAGCAACCTCTTTGGCAAGCTCTAGTTCCAGAAATGAATGGGAGAAATGGGGGAGTTGGGATTCCTCATGAGGCGGAGAAAGGAGAACTCCAGATCACGCCGAACTGTGTGTGACTCAGGGCCCCAGAGAAAATGTGGGTAGAGGAAACATGGGGTGGGTTGGGGTGGGGGGCGGCTTCCTGGATTTCTGTTGCAGGAAGAAACCACCGATGAGAGGGAGGGCAGATAGGGGAAGGGTGAGGAAAGGGGCTGCGAAGGAGAGCTGGGCCAGGGACTCGACCAACAGGGCCTCCCTGAGGCGAGGAGGGAGGGAGGGAGGGTAGTTACAGAAAGCTGGGCTTTCTTTGTTTTGTTTGTGTGGGCAGGGCTAGGCCATGAATACGCCTATGTCTGCACTCTGAGGTCAGCTGCCCAGCGAGGTAACAGCTGGCACCTGTGTGTGAAATGCAGCGTGCATTAGCGGCATCATTACTTAGCATTAGAGCATTACAAAGATAATTAGAGAAGCAGGGGACAGAAGGAACTGAAACCGCAGCCCCCTTGGCTTCTCAAACGCCCAGGTTACAAGTGTAATTTCAAGGATTTAGAGGGCCGCCTTGCACAGAGTAACTTCAAGAGAACTCCAAGGAGACCCTGCAACCGAGGCCAGCGCTGGTAGGGGAGGGAAGCACCTTTCCAGGCCTCATCTTGGCTCAAAAGTTAAATTAAGGTCACAGGTAATAGGTCAGAGATCTTTGTACTAGTTTCTCATATCCAAATTAATTCCACCTGGAGCACCAGAAATTATTTTTTTTTTATTGCATTTGGTGTCTGATAATTGCCTGAACAGACAGCAGTTGCTAAGTTTGTACGTGTGGGACTGTGTGGTAGGATCTTTGGCTCAGTCCTTACAGCAAGCAGCCTTACCGAGTCACGTGATATATGAGAGCACAGGCTCCAGAGGTCTGGGAAAGGGCGCCTATGGGTTTCTTTGCATTTGTTTCCACTTTTATTTATTTTTTTTTATCTGATTGTTTTTCTTTTGCAGCGCTAGAGGTGAACCCAGGGTGGGGCCTAAATTCTACCCCAGTCCTGCTACCTGCTAGCCCTGGTAGTAAAGCTAAAGTCTTTACTTTAGCTTCTTCTGTTTGGTGCCTGGAAGTTGAGGAAATGTCACCAAGAGCTAAACACTAACAGGACAGCAAGGGGAAGTGAGTGGTGTCTTTTGGTCTTCTGTAGCCTGAGAATTCTGTGAATGCTGGCTTTCCAGACACAGTCGCTCCACATATGTGCTCATTTGGGTCAACGGTGTTAGGTCAGGACTGATGGGGGCAATTTGTAAATAAAAGAAACAGATAGATCCACCCAGAATCAGAATCATTCCTTTAATCAGAAAAACTGAAGGGCTACAATCTCTCTGGGAGGCGAGACTGCACAGGGGTATCAGGGGGATTAGGGGTTGCCAGCACAGGAAAGGGTNGGGTTGGAAGGTTCCATCTGCAGGGCAGTTTCCCTGCCTTCTCAGAGTGGTGGGTAGCAGCAGAGGCAGGCCTCCTGGATCCTGACAGCCACAGGCATTGTCAGTGAAGTCAGCTTTCCTGTTTAGAGCTTCTCTGTCACCTGAGGCTTTTCATCACTAACCTTCAAAATGTAACTTTCACAAAAGTAAATACTGTTGTTTCAGGAAGATATTCCCGAGCAGTGCTTTCTTTAAGATCAGTATACTAATTTAATACTGAAAACATTTCACAAATCTGATCTGTAGGGAATTCAAATTAGCTTTAGATTTGAGTCTTACCTAAGTCAATAAACTCACTTTCCTGATCCACTCCCCCCCCTTCTGACACTGTAGTAACTGAAATCAGAGATGATAGTTAATTCCTGGTGTACATGTTGCATTTTATAATGCAGTCTGATTATAATGTTATTGTTCATTATTACTAACAAAAATTACTAACACTGGGCAAGTGTGTGTGTGTGTCCTGTATCTCAGGAAATGTTAAGTATTCATCATCTCATTCAGTCATTACAGTGAAAGCCCTGGCCACACCTTCCTTTCCTCTGCACAGAAGCCAGGGAACCCTTGTCAAAAGCCAATGAGGTCAAGTCTTGCTTAGTCAGCTCTTCTAGTGGCTTCTCAGTGCACTCAGAAGGCTTCCACTGCTTGCCCTGGTGGACAAGCCAGCAGTTCCTGAGCCTGGGCATCGTGCACTGCTCCATCAGTCCACGGTTCATGTCTCCAAGTCTGTGTTACCTGTGCAGCCTNGTTCCTCCTTCAAAGACAGCTGGACCTCAGGGCCTTGGCATATTCTCCTTCCTCCACTTATATACCAGTTTTTCCGTCCTTTAATTTAAATGTCTCTACTTCCTATAAACCNTATNCTTTNCCTTTCACTTCACATTNGGTAAACTCACTTTAGCATTGTTTGATCCTTGTTCATTTTACCTTCTATACCATAANAGCAGGGAGGTCGGGGTACATCTTCAGTGTTGTTCCCACTATATCCTCAATACCTGACACTTGGGGACATGCAATAATATTTGCTGAATTAATAAATAGATGCTCTCAGAGATANGTACTGCTATCATNCTCACTTTGTAACNGAGGGAACTGAGGCTCGGGTTAGTCAAGTGGGCCTAGAATGAGGTCANAACTATCTTAAATTGCTACCATTGATTAAAACCAAAAACCATACAACAAACACAGGATCCTGAAGAAATATTCAGATCTGGATTCTGCAGAAGGCTGGGGATGTGGCTCAGTGGTAAAGCACTTGCCTAGCAAGCACAAGGACCTGGNTTTATCCCCGGCATTTAAAGGAAAAGGAGGAAGCCGAGGAGAAGGAAATGATACAATGATGATGATGTATTCAGTAGAGAGTGAACACATCNTGTGANCAATTTCTGTTTATATCAAGACAGTATCTCCAGATCTATCAGACTGACACGGCCACTGGCACACCTGCTCCAGCCACACAGGTATCAATGACATGTCTGCAGATGCTGGATTTCCCGAGAGTTCAGATTTTTTTCCTTTGAAAGTCTTTCTAAGCATTTGATCATAAACTGTTAGNCTTTTCTTCTGGGAATATAGCTCAGTGGTAGAGCACTTACTTAGCAAGTGCAAGACCAAGGGGTCATTAAGAAACAAAACAAAACAAATATCAGTTCTTTTCAAACAGTGTGGACAGGAGGCATGCATCCAATCATTTCTGCCATTACCGTCAGAACCAGGCAGAAAATGCTTTCCTATAGAAGAACAGGAGACCTGCGAAGCCACAGATGCAGGAAGCTACTTGCTTCCCTCTGAATGTCGGCATCACTTGTAAGCAGTATCACAGAGGAGAAGGTAAAATTGAAACAAAGAAGGGTCACTTTAATCACTATGGTACCTTCAAAGTCCTGGGAGTCCTGCTTCCCCAGACACTATGCAGATGGCTTTTTGGTAGCAAGGAACTTGTGGGCCTTATCTTGGTGCAGCTTTCACCACTCAGCTAAACCTGTAGGGCCTTATAGGGGAAACATAGGAGGGTTTCCAGTAAGGGCCTGGAGGCTGCAGAAGTAGCTTTCCCTGCAGAGAACTAAAGCCTCTCATTTCCTTCCGGCAGGAACCAGAGGAAAATACAGGAATTGATTCATACAGAATACAAACCACCAACCCCAGGAGGGAGGGGCTTTCCTGAAATATATGAGTGTCTCTGGTTTCACATGACGCTATGTATGGTTTATCCTTCACAAACCACAGGAGGCTGAAAATGGTCATTTCCTGGCCCTCCAAAGGTGGTTTTCCAGTGAGGACTGCATTCTGACTAATCAATGTTGCTTTTTCCCCATTTGAGTCTTTCTGCTACACAGACACAAAGCTGACTTATGCTGGGGGGGGGGCATGAAAAGGTGGCTGCAGAAGGCAACTTCGAGTTGGTCTTGGTATCAATCATCTCTGCCTGTGGTGAGAATTTAGGTTGCAAAGCCTCCCCACACAGCCAGTCTGGACAAGCATTCTCAGTGTGTTGTTAGATATAAAGGAGACAGATTCTTGAGTATACTCAGTGTATACTTGCTAAGAAGTTTGTAATATACACACTTGATGGGGACAACACGCAGCAGAGAGTGTATGCTGTTTCAGCTCCCAACTCTCTTCTCCTCAGTTGGCTTGCTTTCTTATACACCCACGGGCACACATTTGTGTTCGGGGAGTTTTCCAATCGTGAGACCTCCCAACATATCTTTGCTGCTCTTGGAGGCTGAAAGTTCAGCAGAGGTAGGCAAAGCAGAATCTCAGTTTGCTTTGCTGTCTAAGATGCATTGATCATTTATTTTCCTTTACCTGATGATTACCATTGTCCATTCTTGGGGCTGGAGAGATGGCTCAGCAGTCAAGAGCACTCATTGCTCTGGCAGAAGACCCAGGTGCAGTACACAGCACCCGCATGGTGACTCACAACCATCCGTTTCCAGTTTCAGGGGATCTAGCACCCTCTTCTGACTTCCTCAGGCACCAGGCACAAATGTGGTACACCTACATACATGCAAGCAAAACACTCATACACATAAAAATAAGTAAATCTAAAAAATTGTAATTGTCCATTCTTGGAGGCACTAGCACTAGTAGAGACCATTGAGACCCTGAACGGCATCTCCCTGCACCCTAGGAACCCCTAGTCATAACCATCTACCTGCAGAAAAGGTGGAGTTTTAGGGATTGTCAACAAGTGAATGGTTTACAGAGGCTGAAAGACCCCAGTTTTGCAAAATGATGGGTGAACATTCTCAGGAAGGAAATCCCCTGTCACAGAGTGGGCTCTGGTTGACATGGCGGGTAAAGATAAAGAGAGGTAGGAAGTCAGCATGGGGACATTGGGAAAGAGAGCTTGACCCAAAAATTGCCACACTCTCTCATATTTCAGGGGAGAGGAAAAAAGAAGACAGTCCTACCTTAGGCTGAAATTACTCAATGCTCTGGGATTTGCCTGCAAATAAATGCAGGCGATTCCTGAGAACAGACATCAGTAGCCATCAGCATTGTACACACACATTGTCAGCAGCCTGGTATATGTTACATTAAGAATAAATGAATTAGACTCCTAGTTCCCATGTCAATGTCTTGTGATTTGGGTTAAGCAAGAGCCAGTCTTAAGCCAAATACCTCCAGGCACCCTAACAAATCATTTCTTGCCCAGAAACAGGCTATAGACTCACTTCCCCTGAGAGACCAGACCAACAGGCCAAACAGCCCCAGATGATACCTGAGTTTCTCTCCATCTGAAGTCAGCCAGCCAACAAGTTGAAGGAAGCCCTAGAGGGAAAGTGCTTGCTTCCCACCACACTCGTACCTGAGTTGTAACACACCACTGATATTTGGTTTTGATTAATTGTGTTAATTAAGTTTACAACACAAAGGGCTGATATTTGTTATATAATTAATGAAAAAAGCAGTCATTTTTTTNCCATATAACCTGAAAATAGATACCCTAAGTCAAAGTTTCTGAGGATTTTTTTCCTCCAGGAATAAGTGCCTAAAAAAGAATAGTTATGGATGTACCTGGTTCCAACAGGACAAGAAGCCTGACTATTTTCTGACAGAATTGAAGTTTGCACCATGCTTATGACTAGGAGAGATGCTCACTGGGAGAGGTCGGCATCTTAGGAAGTTGAGGAATGAAGAGATGCCTGTATGAATATGGTACCACTCAGAAAATCAGCAAAATTCAGCCCCGCATGATTCCTTCATGGGGAATATTTGTTCACTACCCATGAGATATTTTCTTCAGTGCTGGACAGAAAGCCAGGAATGGTATGGTCACATCACATGGCCTGGTGACAATTAACCCACATTTTCAGAGAGCATTCTGGTCCTGTCTAGGCTGGCATTTGCCTCAGAACTTTCCTCATCANTAGGACTCACTCAGGTGGTCCTTCAATCTACCTGAAGGCCTCACACGAGTAATGTAAACCCTGGGAGAAGGGGCTCATAACGAGATAAGCAACAAAATGCCACAAGCCTATTAGAGGGGAAAATTGGAAAGGTTGCAGCCAGTTATTAATAAGTCACAAGAACATGACATGTCTAGAGAGTGCCTGGATGATAGAGGAGACGCCGTCTGTGTGACGATCAGAGGTGGCTACCCGCCAGCCTTAGGGACAGTTCCAGCCACGGTCCATGTTTGANAGTCCACAGAGACAGGAAAAAAAATAGCAAAACTAACATGAATGGAAACAGGATTTTAAAAAAATTTTATTTAGAAAAATATGCATTTTTACCTTATCTTTCTTGCAGACAAATTAAATTCTTTATTTTAGCTTGAATCCATCAACCTAGGTCAGAGAGAAAATAATAAAATGATCACCTCATCTAAGTCAGCAAAAAGCTTTGCTCTTCAGGAAGTGGAGCCACCCATTCCTAATGGAAAGGGCGGGGACTCTGGGTGCGGTGGGGCACAGCTGTCAACACAGCCCTCCATGGCTAAGGCAGGACAGGGTGTCCCAGCCTACCAGAGCTAAGTGAGTGACAGAAGGCTAGAACTAACAAGAGGCAGCAGAACCCAGGGTGCAGCAGGTAAGGAGGCCTCCAGCTCAGGCTCCTGCTAGTACAGTGTCAGCACTTGGGAAGGAAGGCCTCCTTAAATTTGCTGCTAACCTTGCTCCAGCTCAGCATGCTAGTTAAGGTAGGAGAGAGGCAGGAACATGTAAAGAAAATAAAGACTCCTCTACTAATCAAAATTAAATAAAGAAGTATTGGGCTTCCCATTCTTGTTATAGTTTAGATATTTNATATTATACTTAATATATATATTTATATGTTATATTGCAAGTCTCCTGAATTATAACACCCTGACCACACTGAAGCAGTCAGGCATCTATCTCACAGTACTTCAAGAACAGACTCTCAGCCAGGCATGGTGGCACACACCTTTAATCCTAGCACTTGGGAGGCAGATTTCTGTGAGTTTGAGGCCAGCCTGGTCTACAAATTGAGTTCTGGGACAGCCAGGGCTACAAAGAGAAACGCTATACAGAAAAACTGGAAAAAAAAAGAAGAGACTCTCAGAAGCCTTTATAAGCCTCTCTCCATATTTCCTTCTGTGGTTAATAAAGATATTATATTGAAAAGCCATTTATCATGTTCTGTACTTCCTGTAGGGATGGGACAACCAAGTGATGTCTTTACACCATATATATATATATATATATGCACACATATATGCACACACACATATATAATACTATGCATACTATATAGTATATTTACTGTATATGTGTAGTATATACAAGTAAATATATATGCATATATTATACTATATACATTATTTATATATAGTATAAATACTGTATTATATTTGTGTAACATGTGAAAATCCCTGGGTTAGAGTCTCACCACAGCAATATATATAAATATATAATATATATATTATATATACATATATGTATGTACTTGATGCAGTGNTGAGAATCTAACCCAGGGCTTTGCACATGCTAGACAAGTACTCAACTGCTAAGCCCCAGCCCCTTCCCCTAGTCTGAACAATGTCTTCTTCCTTCTTTTTGGGAGTGGGGTGGTTTCCAGACANGGTTTCTCTGTGTAGCTCTGGCTGTCCTGGAACTCACTCAGTAGCCCAGGCTGTCCTCAAACTCACAGAGCCCCGCCTGCCTCTGCCTCCTGAGTGCTGTTATTAAAGACATGCGCCACCACCGCCCAGCAAGCAATGTTTTTTTTAAACCTTTCTTTTCCTGAAAGTATCCTGTGGTCCCCTTTAGTCCTTCTGGGCCCCTTTTATCTTCTCTTATCAAACTCATTTCCTGTTAGTCATTAAGATGACTTGTTTCTGGACTTTCCATCAGCCATCCATTCTAGAACCTAAGAAACACATGACCTCTACAAAGACCTTTCTTTCAGTAAGAATGGCTTTGGTTTCTGTGGCATTTTTAGGAAAACTATGAGAAACTTTAAGAAAAACACAAAACTTGTTCTTTGGCCACGAATCCTTGATTATTGTGTTGTTTCAGCAAAGTTGCCAGAGCCTGCCCCTCTCATACAGTTCCCCTGATTTCTGATGCTACAGTAGTCNTGCTTGACTAACTAGGCAAAAGAGACAGAAAGAACAATAGCTGGCTCCTGGCTGTGGAGACTTTTCCATGGCTACACTGCTTAATGGGAACCCATTATAGGGAACACCAACAAACCCAGTGTTCTAGTCTGTTGTATGTTGCTGTGAGAAACACTGTATTAGTTGCCTTTCTGTTGCTGTCATAANACAAGACAACTTATGGAAGAAGAAGTTGATTTTAGCACGTGGTTCCAGGAGGATGATAGTACATCATGGCAGGGAGGTGTGACAACAAGGGGCAAGCAAGGAGATGGAGTGTTCACATCTTCAACCACAAGCAGCGAGCAGAGAGCAAACTGAGAGTGGGGTGAAGCTATGAACTCTCAAAGCCCACCTTCAACGACATACTTCTTCCANTAAAGCTGCACTCTTAAATGTCCCCATATAGCACACTACCAAGTTTTCAAATACCTGAGTCTACGGGGATGCTTCTCATTCAAACCTCTACAAATGCAGGAACCAGAAAGAACTTGAGGAGGAAAGGGTCTATTTCACCTTACATTTCCAGGTAATGNCTCAACACAGAGAAGTCAAGGCAGGAATATGAAAGTAGGAACTGAAACAGAGACCATGGAGGAACCCTGCTTACTAGCTTGCTTGCTTCCTGGCTTCAGTTCAGCCAGCTTTCTTATACATCTCAGGACCACCTGCCCAGGGATAGCACTGACCATAGTGGTCTTGGCCCTCCTACATCAATTAGCAAACCAAAAAATGCCCACAGATATGCCATAAGCCAATCTGATGGAGTCAGTCCCAGGTTACTGTAGTATGTGGAGTTCACAGTAAAAACTCAGCAGTATACCCCATGAGACACACACCAAGGGAGAGCAATGATGGCAGAAGTGGAAATGGGTCAAGGCAGAGGAAAAAGCACACCACACTCAAAAAGACTTGGAAGTTGAGAAGTAGAAAAAGCCATGAGTTAACAGAGGAAGGCGAGAGAGAGAGACAGAGAGACAGACAGACATTCTCTTTATCTATTGGGAAGTTCTAAGACACTGTGCAGAACTATGAAACTTCAGATAGTACTTAATCCTTAGGAATTATGCTTTTCCCCTAAAGACACAGAAAAATGTTTAACTTATAAATTTGACACAGTAAGAGATCAACAACCATAGGTAAAAACAAAATAGAGTGACCTTAACAATATTCTGTAAAGAATATTATTTAAAACCATGAAATGTTTAAGTCTGGAATACTCCAGAAATAAACTTTTGGACCACAGTTACTATCGGGTAAGCAGATTTTGGTAATACAAAACATGGATAAGGGAGACCACTATACACAGTTGTAGCAGGGTGATCTGCAAGGGTCTGAAAAACTGCCATGGGCTGCTTTTGCTTATGAACACCTATTCTCCTGTCTTCAGGCAGCAGCTGCCAGCTGACCCAGGTTTTCCTCCCTTCCCGGATGNCCAGCNTGCTTTTACGAAGAGCCAGTCAGCCAGCATCATATATGCATCCAGGCCTTAACGGCAAGTTCATAGATGGGTGCATGATACAATCTGTATCAGTGAGAGCCAGAACTCCTACAAAGAGTTCTTCTTGCTGCAGTTAAGAAACAAAGTCACCAAGGAATCTACATGCAAAGAAAGCCAGCTCTAAAGTAAACCAGAGAAAATCAGAGATGAGGAGAAGAAAAGAAAGCATAAGTCACCAATGTGAGGCCAACCTGTAGACCCCTCTGAACCAGGAGGCCCTGGGATAGGGCAGTGGCTGNGCCCAACTTGGATTAGAGGGAATGGCCATCATTATTCTCAACATACGCTATAAAAATCTATGACAATGTATGATGAAAAAAAGAAGCTTGCCTTTTANGGAGTTATGAGTAAATGACGTACCTCATTGTCATCTACCCTGGTTTGCTTTCTTTTCTGTGATAAAACACTGAACAAGCCAACTTGGGGAGGAAAGGGTTTGCTTGGCTTACATGCTCTGCTTACAGTCCATCGGTGAAGGAAGTCAGGGCAGGCGTCACGGAGGAA
>LZPO01055206.1:167405-177943 GCA_001675575.1 Neotoma lepida
GGATGAAGTTCTGAGTTCAACCCCTGGCATCAAAAGGAAGAATTGTTCTTTTAACATGCTCTGGTGAGGCTCCACGGTGAGGGTAAACAGGAGCAGGGGTGGATGCAACCATCAGTCACTGGTTCCTACACAGGGCTGGTGTGAATGGAGTTGCAAATGTCATCTGCTTCCAGGTACATGAGGCTGCTTACAGCCCCACCGCCTGGAACACAGCCAGCATGACCTGCCTTCATTTCTGCTTTTTCCCATATCCTGCCTTTCAACCTAGAAAATCACATGGTGCCTATGGGCTCTGCCGCTCTATGGCCATATCAGCCTACATGTGCCCAATCTCATCTTACTCATTTTAAAAAGTATCCCTCTTTGCTTATATGGCTGTGCTACAGTTTAGATCTTTAATATCTTCCCAGGATTCATATGTTCAAAGGCTTAGTGTCCAGGATGGTACTATTGGAAGGTGGCAGAAGCTTTGAAAGATGAAGCCAGTGAGATCTTTAGGTCAGTGGTTGTTCTTGCCTTAAAAATCAAAGGAAAGAAATCATATACTGAGGCTGATAAAATCTANAGTAAGAATGAACCTTCTGTGCCATCATGAAGGAAAAAGAAATCCATGTTGGTTTAACTTTCTCACTCCAAACTGCAAGCATTAAGGTCCCACTACATAGTAAGTCCTTAATTAAGACTGAAAAGACAGGCTGGAGACATGGTTCAGTTAGGCAAGTGCTTGCCATGCAAGCATGGGGACATGAGTTGGATCCCTAATCCCCACATAAAAAGATGGGCATGATGGTGAGTACCTGTAATTGAAGTTCTGAGAGGCAGAGACTTGGGGCTTGCTGGCCAGCCAATCCATCCTAATCAGTAAGCCTCAGGTCCTAGAGAAAGAGCCTTTCTTACAGTAATGTGGCTAACTGCAGAAGAATGACACCTGAAGCTGACCTCTGACCTCTACACACACACACACACACACACACACACACACACACGCACACACACACACACATACACTGAAAACAGAAAAAAAGGAAAAAAGACATTGAATTATAGTGTTTGATACTACCTATAGTTGCAGGCATCTGCGGGGGTCTTCCGGACATGGAAGTCCACATTTGAGTTGGCTCTGTTCAACCGTTACTCATGACATAGTGTGTCTGGCTCATCTTCCTTCTTCCCTTGTCTCCTTCAGGCTCACTGAAGTCAGATTTCTGCCATTAGTTTCCTAAGTGTCCCCGATTGTTTAAGGCAGTAAATGAGCTTGGTCTTCATCTTCCTTGATTTCTTTGTTCAGGACATTCCTCAACGCCTCCTCCTTCCTGGTGCTCTTTTATTTCTGCGAAGACTTCTCTCCTCTTTTTCCTCTACTCTCTAGGCCATTCTCCTGTCCTTTTCCAGTCACAAAGACCTCAAGCTCTGCTCATGTCAGTCTGCCTATACTCCCTGGCTGACCACTGTGACTCTTGAGTCCTTACAACCCTTCCATAAGCCTGTGAGCCTCCACGTCCATCATCTGTATTTTTAGACTTGGAGTTCTCTTCTGGCGTCTAGACCCAACCTTCCAACATGAATGCCTTTCATACTCTTAAACTGAGAAAATCCCAAACCAAACAGTGAACTCTCTTCTCTACCTGCTCTTCTTCCCATTACAAGCATCCAAGCTGAGCCACTCCAGTGAGAGTCATTACCATTATCTTAACTTTCTCCGTCTTTGACAGCTCATGTCCACATCATCACCCATGAAACCAGCAATCAGACCAATCCCATCTGTTATGACAGCCAGGCCTTACACCTGACCCCTGCTGACAATAAATAACTTTACTGGTTTTACATGTTAATTTTTGTCAGCTTGACACAGACCTAGACATATCTGGGAAGGGAAAATCTTAATTAAGAAGTATGCCCTCATAGGATTGGCCTGTAGGCAAGTCTCAGAGAAGTTTCTTGATTAACGCTTGATTTGGACAGGCCCCACCCACTGTAGGCAGTGCCATCCCTAGACAGGTGGACCTGACGTGTATGAGAAAGCAGAGCAAGCCATAGGAACGAGCCATAAGCAGCACTCCTCCATGGCCTCTGCTTCAGCTCCTGCCTTGAATTCATGCCCTGACTTTGCTTTAAGTATGAGCTGTAATACAGAAGTGTAAGTGAACTAAACCCTTTCCTCCCAAGTTGCTTNTGGTCACGTGTTTTATCACAGCACTAGAAACCCTAACTAAGACACTGCTTTTGGACTTTTCACACTTAAAACCATTTTCCAAGGTGCTCATTCTGAAACAGGGGTTTCACCTGTTTCGTTCTCACTTCTATACTGGCTCCCTTAGGAGATAAGTATCTACTCTAGCTTTGAAGACCTTGAAACCCATTTGCAATCTCCTCCTTCAAGTTTGATTTGTTCTGCTAACGTTGGAAGGCTAGGGGTTTTCTGAATGTGCCATCGAGTTTAATAAACATTCCTATCTACTCAGCACTCTCACCACACACACCATTCCCACCTGTTATTTTTCCAAACCAAGTTGTATTTAGCTTTTAAGAAGTGCTAAAAGCTGTCGTGGTAGTGCATGCTTTTGATCTCAGCACTCAGGAGGCAGANACAGACACATCTCTGTGTTCAGGTGTAGATTGGTCTATATATAGAAATCTTGTCTCAAAACAAAAACACACAAAAAAGAAAGTTGTAATACAAATATCATGCCTTCTAGAAGTCTTTCATAATTATCCCTGTCAGAATTAATGTTTCCATTCTCTGTTATCAGAGCCTTTGTAAATNCTGCTACTAACGCATGTTACATTATTTCATAGTTACTGTAGTATATTTCTCACACAAGAGTCCAACCTCCATAATTTTAGAGAGTTTCCCATACTCACTTACCCATCCCTAATGCACATTGTTACTCAACACGAATTTCTTGAACTGCTGATCTACAGTATGATCAACAGTCTTGGGCTAGCCCTACTATGCCCTAGTGCCCCCGGGGTAGTGCTCNTAGGATGTGGTGGGAAGCTTAAGAGGAGGACCCGGTGGGAGNTAATTAGGTCAATAAAGGCCCAGTTCTTGAAAGGAATTGATGATGCTCTCTTTTCCTTCCACCACGGAGATTCTGGGGATCGAACTGAGGTCATNGTGTTTAGCAGCAAGTACCTTTCCCTGCTGAGCCATCTCACTGGCCCACATGGTATCTTTTAAAATGAGTTTTTATTTTCCCTAGGTCAACGACAGTAAGTCTCCGAATACTCACAGATGAGGAAATTGGAGCCAGCAGTAGTTACAAGTAACAGATCACATAATAAGAAAATATGGCATTGGTTATCAAGCCTACTTGGAGTGGATTTTAAAAAAATGTAGAGGACATGGCNCCGACAGGTCTCGTGGCATGCAAACAAAATGGTAGGCTCCAGGGATGGACATTTACATGTGGGGTTAATGTTTATTAAGTGGTAAACTACTTAAAGAAAGTTCAAACTTGTCCATTATTGGGATCAAAATATAGTCATTAAATCTGAGACTGTTAAACTCTTTATTTCTTACAGAGATAGGCCCGAGGTAGGCAAAGGTGGACTCAGCATTGGACCTGCAAGATAATGAACTCAGTTTTACTAGGTCTCATATGTAACATGTAGCATATCGCTTAGAAGTCAAAGCCTTTCAATTCAAATTTGGAAGATCCAGTGGATTCTGAGGGCCAGGACATTCTAGCTCCCCAAGTCTTCCCTGTGGCCAAGGAAGCCTACCTGCCCCACTCCGGCAGCCTATTGCAATGTTATGGAAGATTCTTTGTTTAAGCAATTTGGTGTCACGCTTCATACCCATAGCCCTCTTAGACCTCCAATTAGCTCTATAAGTAGGATCAGGCCCCAGGATGTTCTGAAAGTGCTAGAGGATTATTATGTGCTTAATAACATGGTTGATGGAATCACCATTACCAAACTGGATATGGTCTCTCTTCCCTGAAATAAACCAACTCAGCCATGGTGTTTCTATAAAGATTCTTATCTCAAAAGCTTTTTTTTTCTCCATGATAATAAATAGAAATCATTGAAAGAAGTTTGTTTTGTCTGGCTGGGCACCTGTAACTCTTCATCATATTGCTTTGGGACTCTATGTCTATGGACCATTGATTAACTCTCTTTCCAAAAGACATCACACTGGATTATTACATTAATAATATCACTATGATGGTACCCTGTGAGCAAGAAATATTTGCTGCCTTGGATATCTTGGTAAGAGACATATAAACTAATTCTTCAACCACAAAGCCCACATTGTGGGAAGAGCCATGAGGACTAGGTACATGTGCTGAGGGCTTGGTCCCTTACCCAGGGGCTATGGGAGAGGTAGAACCTTTAGGAGGCAGGGCTTCATAGGGAGGGGTCTTTAGATTGCTGGCAGTCTGTCCATTTGTGGGATGCTGGTCTTCTCCTTTTGCTTTATCAATGTTCAAGTTTCCAGCCCTCTCCAGTGGCTTTGTTCTCGGCACATTGCTGCTTTGCCATAAGCCCACAAAGCTGTGAACCAGCATGACCCCAGAAGCCCCAGAACTGTGAACTTTGCAAACTAAACCTTTCTCTCTCTCTTTTTTTAATGGCAACAGAAAGCNAATGCCTAGATTTATTTTTATAGGAATCTGTACGTACCTCTGAGGGCATTATAAGTTTCCTGGGAGGACCATGGGATCTGAAGGCACATGTCCTTAAACAAAAATAACTGGGGGCTGGAGAGATGGCTCAGAGGTTAAGAGTACTGGCTGCTCTTCCAGAGGACCTGGGTTCAATTCCCAGCACCCACATGGCAGTGCACAACTCTCTGTAACTCCAGTTCCTGGGGATGTAATACCCTTACACAGACATACATTCAGACAAAACACGAATGCATGTAAAAAAGAAAAAAACTGTTTGTTGCATCTAATAGCCCATCAGAAAGAACCTTTCTGTGGTTTGGGGNCAACATATACCAAATTTGGTAGTGTCATCCTCTCATGTCCCAGGTGATGGGAAAGGCTTTAAGTTGGGTTCCATTAGTCTCCACTGGCTGAGTTGGCAGAAACTAGGCTTCTACCTGAACCTGACATTTGTTCAATGGAGTCCCAAGAGTAGCAAATATGATTACCAGTTCTCATACAACACTGTAGCAGGATATAGACACTGATTAGGGTATACAGACCAGGGATAATTGCTAGGCCAAGTGACAAGGAGTTAGTAAAGAACAAGAGTTAGTATTTGGTGACCACACTTGGGAGAGACTGTGGATTGACCCCTGAGGAAAGTGCATAATGACCACCAAAGTCTCTGACGGCNGAAAAGGCTCTTCTCAATAAGGTGGACCTGNGGGTCTGCTCTCTATCACTGAACCACTGTCTCCAGCAACCTAGCTGGGGTTCAGTATGTTCAGAAAGTAAAATGTTACAGAGAGAGGCAGGGAGGTTATGCATGGCTCAGAAATGTGGACACACCCTTTTCTGACTGAGTCTCCAACTTCCTCACTGCAGTGACCAAGCCTGAAAGTCAACATGGCAGCATGCCCAACAGAAGCAGTCATCTTCATGGTAGCTAGCTGATTACATCAGACTCTTCATAATAAAGCAAGTGGCAACTTGTTTTTCCTAGAATAAACACTCACTGTGGACCTAGGCTGCATCTGCTTCCCTTCTTACCAAGCTTCTTTCCTGAACTGTGTGATCTTTATGGATGTATTATTGATCAGGATGGTACCACGCTCACACAAAATGGCTTCTACNACTGAGTGAAAGAAATCGGAAAACAGGCTGACTGTGAGATTCACCAATCTTATCATATAGCCTGTCATGGGTAATACTGACTGTCAACTTGACAGAATCTNGAATCAACTAGGAGATGAACCTCTNCGCATGCCTGTGCAGGATGTTCTGGATTGGGCTAACTGAAGTGGGAAGACACACCTTAATTTAGGCAGTACCATTTTATGGGCGTGGCTCCAGACTGAGTGGGAAGGAGAAAGCTCTGACCAGCAGCATCCATCTGTCTGCTTCCTGACTACAGAAGCAATGTGACATCTGCCTTGATGTTCTTGCCTCCATGCCATCCCTGCCATGATGGGCTGTGGTCATTTGAGCTGTAAAGCAAAATAAACACGTCTTTGCTTTAGTAACTTTCGTTAGAGCAATGATAAAGGTAACTAACGTGTAGCTCACTCAGCTTCCCGTGAGAACAACAGAACACCTGAACGAAGACCCACATCTCACAACAGTGAAAGGAGGGAAAAAAAACCTTAACTCTACATGAAATCAAATGGCATTGCCCAGAATACTTTCTACCTTGAAAGAAAGGTACATTCATGGTATTCTGGTATATACAGAATGTGCTCAACCTGTCTCTTATACACATCTAGATGTGTATAAGAGACAGGGTGTATGACTGGGGAGGTCAGCGGGTGTGTGGTATGGGTTTTCAGTCACTGTCTTTTGTGAGGAAGAAGTGGATTTGCTGTTTAGTATAGGACAGAGAGGTACATGCCGTTATAGCTGTCTCTTATACACATCTAGATGTGTATAAGAGACAGCATTCATGGTATTCTGGTATATACAGAATGTGCTCAACAATGTGGCAATCAGAATGTGTTGTTTTTCCTGTGAAAAGTGATGGTCAGGGGCATGGTATGACTTGGTGACAACTGGCAGCCATTTCTTTTGTGACCTTGTAGGTCTGGGTTTTGTTCGGAGGTCATAATAATTGAAGAACACTTCCACTTGGCAAAGGCAGACANTCTCCCACTACATCGGGGTGTTTCATGGGCCTCTTGCCCTTGGGAGAACAGGCCAAAAAATAGGTGTATGACTGGGGAGGTCAGTGGGTGTGTGGTATGGGTTTTCAGTCACTGTCTTTTGCTGTCTCTTATACACATCTAGATGTGTATAAGAGACAGCAGTTGAGGCAGGACCAAGCCCCTCCCCCCTGCATCAAGAGTGAGTAAGGTGTCCAACCCTAGGTAATGGGATCCAGAAAGCCAGCTCATACACAGGGATAGATCCTGATCACACTGCCAGGGCCCCTCAAACAGACCCAGCTACACAACTGTCTCCTGTATGCAGAGGGTCTAGTCCAGTCCCACGCAGGTTCCACAGCTGTCTGTCTAAAGTTCCTGAGTTCCTTTGAGCTTGGTTCAGTTGTCTCTATAGATTTTCCCATCATGATCTTGACCCCCGCCCCCTTGCTCATATAATCCCTCTTCCCTCTCTTCAACTGAACTCCCGGAGCTCGGCCTGGTGCTCGGTTGTGGATCTGGCTGCAGTGTTCTTTAAACCTGGAATCAGTTAGTGAGTTTCCCTGTCTCCTCTTCCTGATTAAAATGTCAACTTAATTTGCGATCAAGAACTCTGACACATTGGGCTGCATCCCAGGTCTACCGTTATAGGGCGGAAGCAGTCCACCTTACCCCAGGGAGCGGGGAAGAGAACCCAGGGCCTTGGGATGCACACACCCAGAGCCTTCTCAAGGCGTCCTAATCTGAGTGCTTTTTCAGCCACTTCTCTGAAGTTACTGGGCAGTCCCAAGCCCAGTTTTCATCTATAAAATAGGAGTGATAATAGCATCCCATCAGAGGGGTTGCGTGGGATTAAACAAGATAATCTGGATGCAATGCACCAGGAAGAAGGCTCAGTGACAGTAGCTAACCTTGTTCTGGATGGGTGTGGAAATCCCCAGAGTTAGTTATTGTTTGTACTGTATCAGTGTCCCTCTTTTCCTTCCCAGGTTATCCTTTTCCTGGAGAGTTACGTTAGCAGCATCTTGCCTGTACAAAGGTGAGAGGAAGATGCTTTTTTCACTGGTGGGAGGGGGACTGTGTGAGAGTCGTTCAACACTGCTGTCGATGAGCTGTGTGCAGGAGAGGGGAGCATTCTGACTGTAATATGAAGAGCTGGACTCCCTTTCCTTTGTGTTTTTTCTTTTTTTCCCCAGGGTTGGAAGGGCTCAGTGGGCAAAAGCACTTGCAGTGTTAAGTATGAAGACCCAAGTTCAAATTCTCCAAACACATATAAAAGCCAGACATGGAGTGTGAGTGTCTGCAGCCCAGTGCTCCTGTGGGGAGATAGAGGATACAGGAGAATCCCCAAAAGCTTACAGGTCTGGCATACACAGAAGAAGAAAACNAAAGAGACCATAGCATATGAGGTAGAAGTTGAGGACTGACATCTGAGTTTAACCTCTGACTTCTATACGCATGTGCAAGTCCTAATTCATACATACACACCCATGTACACACTTCATTTACTTTTACAATTATTTATTTATTTATTTGTGTATGTGGTATATGTGTGTGTGTGTCTATGTGTGTGTGTATGTATGAGTGTGGCTGTGTGTATGTGTGTGTATGTGTGTATGTGTGTATGCATGTGTGTGTGTATGTGTGTGTATGTGTGTGTGTGTGTATGTGTGTATGTGTGTGTATGCTTGTGTGTGTCTGTGTGTGTGTGTATGTGTGTGTGTGTGTGGCTGTGTGTGGGTGCCAACAGAGGCCAGAAGAGGGTTCTGGATCCCCTGGAGCTGGAGTTAACAGTTATGAGCTGGCTCAATGTAGGTGCTGGGAATCAAACTCAGGTTCTCTGCAAGTACCTGATCTTACCACTGAACTATCTCTCCAGCCCCCTAAAACATTTTTTGAAACATTGGTTCAAAGGATCAAACCTTTGAAATGAGTTTCAAGATGGTAAATACTTAGCTCTATTTTGAGGCAGCANGTGAGCTAAGCTGTGGTGGCACATACTCCCTAAACACGTGCAGCTCAGAAACTCTCNCAAGTTATTTGTTTCTTTTAAAAAGCAGGATCTGGGGCTGGAGGGATAGCTCAGCCGTTAGAGGCTAGGCTCACAACCAAACATAAAAAGCAGGATCTGACACTGACTTGGAAAACCTAGGCCATCCTGCTCGGAAAAGGCAGGATGTGAGAAGAACTTCTGCTGCATTAAACTGACAGCTTGGGAGCAGGCTNCTGGGAGATGGGTAGTTACTGAAGACATGATGTCACGGCAAGACATTTTATCATTAACTCTGAGGAAGCCTTTCTGAATGTCACTCCTCGAACTGAATTTTAACACGCTGTGTTCAAAAAGGCACCCAGAGGAGGAAGACCCAGCAAGAAGGACCTATATGTTCATTTTCAGAAATTTTAACTAACAATCTTCAGTTCTTCAGTCACCCTCATGGGTAGCACTGAAGTGGTAGAGAGCAGCCATTGCAAACATTTCCCAATGGGGTGGTTTGAAGGAGAATGGCCCCCATAGGCTCATATATTTGAATACTTGGCCCAAAGTTGGTGGAACTGTTTGGGAAGGACTAGGAGGTGTGGCCTTGTTGGAGGGGGTGTGTCATTGGGGTGGGCTTTGAGGTTTTAAAAGCCAATCTCTCTCTCTCTCTCTCTCTCTCTCTCTCTCTCTCTCTCTCTCTCTCTCTCTCTCTCTCTCTGCCACACGGTTGTATCTTAAGATGTGAGCTCTCAGTTACTGCTCCAGGGCCATACCCGTCACTGCTGCCATGTTCCTNACCATAATAGTCATGGACTCTAACCCTCTGAAACTGTAACTCTCCGCAAAACACTTTCTTTTATAAGTTGCTTTGGTCATGGTGTCTCATCACAGCAATAGAAAAGCAACTAACTCACATATGAAGAAAAGTATATATGTTTTCACAAAAGATTCTATATTATATAATACACCTCTCACAGGATTTGGGGATAAATATTTCTTAAAGAAAAAACAAACAAAAAACCAAAACCTGGCATAGCTTGCAGAAAATAGATTATTTACCTAGAAAACAATAACAACAAGAAACAGTTAGAACTAACTTCAGGTCATGGGCCTGTGGATATAACTTACCAGAGAGTACCTGCTTTTATCTGTAAGGTCCTGGGTTCGATCCTCAGTACTGCAGAAAGAAAGAAACTAGTTTTTAAAAGTACCTAATTCATAATAGTGACAAAATCTACACAACATCTGAATGGACTAGGAACCATGAAGTCTTCTTTTGGGAACACTAAATTTAATGAATATAGATGTTCTTAAAAATGGGGACATATACATAAGACTTCATATCAATAATTCATGATTTTAATANAAGCATAAATAATCATGATTAGAAATCTAATTTTTTAATGAGCCCCCATATGCAAGAATGATTTCCTAAATCTACCTTTAAAATAGGAATATATACACTAGGTAATAATGCACACCATAAGTCTGTAATAATAATGATAATGATAATAATAATAATAATAACAGATAAATGAAATATTATACTCACCTATTCATAGAGGAACTTCATATAGAATAATTGCGGCATTACAAACCAGTATAGGACAGAATTCTTAGTAGCTGACAATGGGGAAACTGGCTCACTCCACTTAGAAAAGTAACATTGCATATTCCTATAATGGCAAATGCAAAATTGACATCAGATAGATTAAAAACCCTTATGTGAAAGATAAAACAATGAAGTAAAAATAACATAGGATATAGTATTTCATCTATCTATCATCTATCTATTATCTATCTATCCATCATCTATCATCTATCTAT
>LZPO01055206.1:198037-212765 GCA_001675575.1 Neotoma lepida
CACACACCAACCAACCAACCAACCAACCAACCAACCAACCAACGAACCAAGCAGACTCTGCAGACTCTGTACTTACTGGTACATAACTGGGCATATCAACAGTGTAAGCAGGATGCAGCTTCAGCCAGTCAACCAAGTCCTTGTTTTTAGGAGCATCTTCTCCCACCAGCCTTGTCCCGTCTTCAAGGTTTATCACAGGGATCCGTGTGTCAGGGTCCAGCTGCCCAGGAGAAGGAATGTTTCGTATTGGTGGGGTCTCTATATCTTCTTCAAAAGCTTTGGTCACCTCAGCATCCTCCTGCAGGAAGTGGACAGTGATGTGAATTGTTGTATGATGAGATTCTGAGAATGTTCTACCCCAGGAAAACCCTCTCCCAGCCCAATGATCTTTCATCAAAAAGGGAGAAGCTATCTGAAACAATGTCAGTTTTAAGAAAACTTTCAAATTACAAGATGACACTTTNAGATTCCTCACAAGGTAGGAATAGTACTTCTGTAGAAAATTCAAAGCCTAAAGGGCCAAGCAAGCCATTAGGACTACACCAGCATGCTATGTGGCAGCCTGAGCTAGAGGTGTAAAAGGTGGACTCACAGGGATCCCTGGGTACCACTCCAACAAGCATGAGTTTATAAGTAACCAACTTACCAGCACTCTGAGAGTGGTATAATTTTGTTGGTAGAGCACGATTTTGTGTTAGGTGAGGAAACACCAGAAATTAANACTCCACCCTCATTCTCCCACTGGTCCTTGAATGCTGTCCTTTCAACATTCAAACACCCATTTCTCCATCCCCAGGGCTCCCCTTCCCCCTGTATTATAACAGCTTTCCTTACTCTAGGCCCCAACACTCTTAGTCCAACCTCCATGCTGCTATAACATACTGGGTTTTCTAAAATAAGTCATCTCTGCCTGGTCAAAAGCTGCCATTTAGTCATCCCCTTAGTTAGGCTACTTCAATAACTGGCTCCCTAATGCCTTCAGGATGTCCCCATGTTCTTCAACTTGGCACTCTAGGCTTTCCATAATCTGCACCTTACTTGATCACCATGTCCACATCTTCCTAACTTCCTCATTGTATTCACCAGCTAAATTTTCATGTCTCAAAGACAGACATGAGAAGTACTCTCTTGCCCATTGCTTCTGCTCCAACAAGATCTCCAAAACTTAACGACAGACAATACCTTCTGGAAAATTTCTTTATGGGTTCCCCAACCTCCTTCTTGTACTCCAAGCCCTCCTTTGGAGCACTGCAAGCGTGCCGTGGCCCCAGCACACATACATACCTATGACACATCACTGAAATTGGGTCCCCTTATGCAAAACATCTGAAACCAGGATGTGTGGAATTTTGTATTTCTGAATATTTGTATATACACTATCAGACATAATGGGGCTGGGATTCAAGTCCAAACATGAATCATTTTATGTTTATACGCATCTTTCCCACATGGCCTTAAGCAGTTTTTATGCAATTTTTTGGTGGGGTGGTGTNTGGAGACGGGTTTCTCTGTGTAGCCTTAGCTGTCCTTGGCTATCCTGGAACTGGCTCTGTAGACCAGGCTGGCCTGGAACTCACAGAGATCCACCTGCCTCTGCCTCCTGAGTTCTGGAATTAAAATCATGCACTACCACCACCATCTGGCTTTATGTAATATTTTTAATATAACTATGTTTTTAACTTTTTTCATTGATTCTGTGTGTGCATGCATGATTGATGTGTATGTGTGTGCATATGTGCACATGTATGTGGAAGTCAAAGGACAGCTTGAAGGAACTGCTTCTCTTCCACCTTTCTGCACTTGTTACAGGATCAACATGATGTCACCAGACTTGGGTGGTAAGTGCCTTTACCCACTGAGTCATTTTTCCTGCTCTGCAGTTATGATTTAGCTGTGACCCTTCATGGGAAGTCAACTGTGGAATTTTCTAGTTAGTGTGTTCTGTTGGTGACCCAAAGTTTGAGAATTTGGAGCACTTTGGATGTTTTAACTGGGGAATACTCAAAACTATACTTTTCTATTATCTTACACCAACACTGACTTTTCTATGAATGCCCTGTCACATCAGTACTTCACTGTTCAGATTTCAGTGCCTGACACAGAAAACACAGCGTTGGTGACGCCACTGGAGGCGCCGTCCTCTTTTGTTGACAGCAGTGGGAGGTAGTGTGGAGATGAAATTGTGTTCAGCACACTTTACATCGATGATCTCCACACCCATGCGAACTCAGCCTTTTCCTTGTATTTTATTCCTATACAAATCAGCCTCCATAATTAGGGAAATCCCCAATTTACAGAATCTAACAGTTAAAAATGTCTTTAAAAATACATTTTCTACTATTAAGAGTTCCTGATGAGCAGTGGTGGCATACGTCTTTAAAACTAGTACTGGGGAGGCAGAGGCAGGCAGACCTCTGAGCTCGAGGCCAGCCTGGGCTACAGAACAGGTTCCAGGACAGCCAGGGCTACACAGAAAGACTGTCTCTAAAAACAAAACCAAACAAGAGTTCTCTTAGATATAAGTTGACAATAAAGTTGACTCTTAACCCATGTGGACGCTTCCATTTACACCCGACTATGGGGCTAAAACTTTCAATGATTGTTGTTTTGTAACTTTGTCGAGCATGCGCTTTCGTCCTTTTAAATTAATAAGCCTCTCTTTAGGCTCAAGTAACCGGTGCTGGGCATTGTGGCGCATGCCTTTAATCCCAGCACTCAGGGCGGCAGAGCAGGAGATCTCTGTTTGAGGCCAGCCTGGGATACAGTGAGATACTGTTTTACAAAAGGGGGTGGTAGTGCAAATAATAGAGATGGAAGAAGGAAGCCAAGCCAGAAAAAACCATCAGTGGCTCTTCACTTCAAATCACAGTTTTTTTCAAAACTGCCCCACTGCCCATGGAAAGGCTCACAGTGGCCCAGCCCAACGTGGCTTTATTGATAAAAGTTTCAAATCAATAGCTCAGGATATGAAGTCCTCAACCCTTCACGGAGCACATGTAATGGAGTTCTTCAGGGTAAAATTCTTGCCATCAGAAAGTCAAAGGTCCCATTTTGGGGTGATGTGGTTGAGGCAGTTTGGAGAAGAGAATTTACTATACTGTCTTTAATATCCTTCTAGTTAAAAATCTACTGACTTGTCTTCCAACTAGCAATGGAAATTTGAGAAATCTCAAATTTCTAAAACAACTAGTTACAGGGTGTGAGAGAGCACTCCAACGACTAGTTAGGCATATGAGTACAAATCTAAGGCCTGGCACTAAGCATTTATACTAGTCTAACTGATGCCAGCCCCAATACCAGAATTTCTAAGAGCGGAACCTTTGCCTCCTCAAGAATTCAGAGATAACAATTGTGCACTCAGAAAAACGTTTCTGCTTTGTGCTAATCTTTCTAGAGCAATCAGTACATCAGAACCTCAGGAAGAGTTAACTCCTCCTGCTGTCCTTGGCCCAGCCTGAGTGATCTGCACCAGGATCAACACAGTTTTCTGGTTCAGAACCACAGCTCCATCCATCGTAATTCTGTTTCTCTGGTGGAAGAAGCCAGCTCCAATGTGATGTTGCTGAGAGAAGTGGGGTCAGCAGCCCAGGGCTGGCTGTCAATAAGGGGTACACACAGTGGGAGTCAACACCCAACTTACTGCACTTAACGCTGTCCGTTTGTGGCTCATGAAAAACAGGTCGAGGCCCTCCACGTTTTTCCTCCTACCCCGCCTCCTTTTCATGGGGGGCTCTCCATCCATCAGGGAGCCGTTGAGCAAATGCCTTGTAGGTGTGCGCGAAAGGCCTGCTTGCAGCAGTTCCATCTGAGTCTTAAAGGCATCGGACACTGGTGTAGACACGTTAGGCAAGATAAACTTTGAAGGAAGAGATGAAAACTTTGAGGTAGAACTTGTGGCCTCTCTTGAGGCCTTTGATAAGTCCACAACTTTTTCTTGTCCATTCTCTGAGACCACCTGAGACTCTCGAAGCTGGGCAACCATTTCCATAAGATTTCGCCTCTTGGCGGCTCTTTCAGCCTCTATTTCAACTTTTCTCCTTCGCCGCCGCCGTTGGCGAGGGACAGACAGGTTAAGGGCATCATCCTATTGAAAGATTCCAACAGAACAGAGTTGCAATGAGCCAAACCTTTATCTGCTATAGGGGCTGGCATCAGAAAAAACTGAGACCACCAAAGAACTGAACACTCTGTACCGGTGGCCGCAGCAATGGAATCAGCAATCATCTTTNTTTGAAGTCTGACTAGTCAGCTGGGTGTGGTAATGTGTGCCTATGACTTCAGCTACTTAAGAGGCTGGGGCAGACAGGCTGTTTGAGCCCAGGAGTTTGCGGCCAATATGGGCAACACAGTTAAAAAGATATACAAAACCAAGTCAGACTAGTGGGCACAAGCTCCCCAATCAGTTCAAATTCACAGACATTTCCTTCCAACACACAAGCAAACTGCTGTGGCCTACCTTGGACAACTGAGGAGAAGTGGTGATGTCCTCACTCCCGCTGATACTGGCCTGGCTGACCATGGAGAGCTCGGCACAACCCCTCTTCTGCAGGGGACTGTCCATGGTGGAGGGCGTGTAGCCAGGGACGAGGCCCTGGAAATCAAACATCTGGCGCCGATTTACTGGCCATTTGCCTTTCAGTACAGCTTCACAGATGTTGTCTAATCGGTTTATCATTACTCTGTCCTGAAGGGAGAAGAGAACAGGAAATTTCTAACAAAAACCTATTAAAAATTACCGGATAAATATGTCCACCAAGATGCTGAAGAGCACAGAATGCTTAAAGGCCAATTATTGGGACTAAAGTAAAGAAGTAAATCCACAAAATCCATCAAAATCGTTTGGTTGTGATGGAATGTCCTAACTGCTCTGATAAAGAAAAAGAACTATTTTCAACTTCGTACATTGAATGACACAGAACAAGGAGCGCACTGGGTAAACAGCACCTTCAAAACAACCTCAAATTGTAATTCATTCAGGCTTCAAGAACCTCAGTGGGCGACAATGGAGCCTCTCACTCAGTATTTCAGTGGTCTGGCTCTTCAGATCCACAGGCCAGAGTGCAGTGTGTCCCAGGAAGGGGGACATCATTAGCGTCACTATTAATAAAGTTCAGCATTATGAAGTGGGCACCAACCTAGGAACACCTAATGAATGTCAATCTGTATTCCCCACCTATTATCGCTCNGAATTTCACTGAAGCATGCACATTAAAATTTTCTAATTACAGCTCCTTAGACCAAGTTTCCACAGATTAATAGTGCCTGTGACTATAAACCTTTGACTGATCTGGGAAACTCCCCTCTAGACTCAATGTGGGAAATCAGTATAGCCAGGAACCAAGAGGACTCAGAGAACTGGGGAAAAAAAAATCTCCACAGCACACCCTTCAGACAAAAATGTCACCTCCTTCTTAAGCCACATTAACACCAATGAACCAATGAAGACTAGCTGGGATGAATTACCTCAAGCCCAGGGTGTGTGATACCGCTTTAAACTAGACAGCCCCTGTCACGACATATATGGTGACTACTTCCTGCCTTGAGAAACACAGACCCAAATGGCACAGAGAACATTTTAAAGAATTATGCTTCCTAACCAAAGATCTGTTTTCCTTTGCCTTGAGTTATAGATAACTACATCTGGGATGACCTCATGATGAATGGGAACAAGGGGGTCCACAAACACCCCTTCTCTGGAGTTAAGAACATAGTGGATCTTCAAATACATTATTTCAAATCTAAAAGCTTTACTTAATCTTTAAAAAGTTAAGAACACGNTTTCAAAGTTCCACACTTTTCATTTTGTCAACCTACTGAAAAACCCACAGCTTCTATGAGACAACATGACAGACTGAGGAATCCTTACTAAGGAGTGAATAGGACCAGTGGTTCTTATTCTACCACACAAGCTTTTTTTAAAAATCTTATTACAAAAGTATTCTAAATGCTTCTTCATTTCGGTTCTTCCTAGTCATTCTTTAAAATAAAGGAAAATTCTGCAATCTTCATATGCTTGACAATGTTTACCTCGAATTACTTGAAAAAAATCAAGCTACAAAGATTTTCTTCCTGCTNTTTTGTTCAGTCAACAAAGCAACCATAGTAAGGAAACCCTGCCCACCTTGGGCCAGAACGAGAAGGCAAACGTGCGTTCGTGAAGGAGCTGAGCCACCGACGGATCTCCGTCCTCCATGTAGAATCCATCTCGGGTTTCGTCCCTAGCAGTGCTCATGGAAGCATTGCTTTCTTCATCAAAATTCTTTCCTCTAGAAGCAGCCCCTGCTGAGAGATGTGTTATATGTAGCACTCACGGCCAGAGGACATTGAAGCTCACTTTTAGAAAGGACAGTGTTGAAAACAGGAATACCACCCAGCTCCATTTTATTGAATGCCTACTATACATCTAGAAAGATATGGGATGCTTCTCAAGTCTGTNTTGTCTAAAGCTTACAACAGCCCATTAATGTAGACGGTGCTCCTAGCTTGTCGATGAAGCAGCCATGGAAATCTTTTCTTTGTGGTCACAGAGACAGGGTCTCATGTAGCCCAAGAAGTCCTCAGACTCCCTAGACAGTTGACGCTGGGCTTGAACTTGTGATCCTCCTGTTTCCCTACTCCCAGGTGCTAAGATTACCAGCACGAGCCTCTACACCAAGTAAATATTATAGGCGCTGAAGGCTAACCATGCTTCTGACCCAAGGGCTTCTGTCCTGCGACACAGGACAAGGCTAGGATATCACCTAATAAGGAAGGGCCACTACAGAACCAAAGTCCAACATGGTGCCTTGTTTCTACTTTGTGCTGGTTACAGCAATCTGTAACATGGAAAACGTGCTGTCGACCAATCATCATTTATTTTGAAATAATTNCTATTTGCTCAGTGAGTGACTCTCTTCTCTCACATTCACTTGTCCAAACTTACCCTTACATGGACTTCTTAGGACACCTGACTATGAAGTTAACTTGTGTCAGTAAAGCAGAAGTGAACTGATGTGTGCAAGCCGCTCTGAGTTTACACTCTTTGAAATGTGTTTATGGCTATAAACTACAAATACATGTAACCGTAACTGGAACTATTCCTTCACAGAAGAGCAGGGTCTCCTTGTGTACTTCTGGAGCTCAGTATGCAGAACAAGATGACTTCATCCCCAAATGCCGCAAACAAAAGCACAGGCCACCACATCTCACCATCAATGACTTTTAAAAAATAAAGTGCTTGAAGCACTGGCATGGTGGCGCACGCTTTTAACCCCAGTCCCCTGGAGGCAGAAGCAGGTGGATCTCTGCAAAGTCTTAGACCAGCCAGAGCTACAAAGTGAGAACCTGGATTTCATGCCAAGGCTGTGCTCCACTGTAAGTAAGCTGCTGTGGGGTGAGGGCAGTGGCAGGAGTCAGGCATTACCTTCTGGCTGCGACGACTCCTCCGATTTATCATCGTCCTCCAGCTTTTCTTCATCATCCTCTTCTGAGCCTTTCTCCGAGACAGATTTGGACCCAGGGTCTGCACTGCCCTCCACCCCTTTGAGTTCACTCTTCAGAGAGCTGGCCTCAGCCTCACAGTCCTGCTTGCTGTCCTTGGCCCCACCGCCAGCTTCTTCTTCCTCCTCTTTCCCATCCGACCTCTCTCTGGCCGGTGAGGGTTCAGATTCCTCTGCCTTGCCCTCGGCTTGCTCAATTACCTTCTCTTCGTGAGCATGAGCTGAGGAAATGGCTGGAGGAGTCTGGCCAAAGCCCACGGCCAGAGCATTCAAAGAAGAGACGGTACTGGCCCCACGGTTCTGAGCAAAGCTTTTATGTGCATCTAGGAAGGACANCTCGGGGTCATTGAGGATGTGGTAGTCTGTCCGGCTGACCCCGTGCTTAGCAGCACCCACCAGCAGGTCCCTGTCATGCCGTCCACATTCCCACCACTCAGGCAGGTCTAGGCTGGGCTGGCAGAGCTTCAGCCTGTCACTCAGCTGCGGGTGGTGGAGGACTTGCTCTCGGATCTTACGCAGCAGCTCAATGCGGTACAGGGTCCTAGATGCTCGTTCCTCAGTGATGGGCTCGATGAGGGAGGCCAGGTCGGGTGGCTCTGTAACATGAAACATGCTGGTTACTTGGGCAGGCCCCAGGCCCACCCCAATTTGCTTGCATGGCCCCGACTGCCTTGTGCACAACATGGCNAGTCATTCATGTACCTACCATCCTCGGGTTTGGCGGGCATTCGACACACCCGCCTGCACATAGCTACAAAGCAGCTGAAGTACTTTTCCAAACTCTCATCAGATTTTTTGTCCAATCTGGCAAAGGCGCGGAATTGGTTCCAGTCAAATTGCTGCTTCACAGGGTCAAAAATTACCCCAAAGGTGGATACCACGCGGTAAAAGTCAGCTTCCTCTCTTCTAGTCCACCTGTGGGAAAGGAGACCTGGCTCACACCACGCTCGAGGAGGCAGGCACACAGGACACAATCTTTTCTCTGCTCCCAGAGCATGTTTCCAGGACTTATTTAGGGCTGAGGGACAGACACTTTCCAGGCACCAAGTCTTTCTTTGTGGCCACTGTCTGGTGTGATCACTGCTTGTGGTGGGCCTAGGAGAGAAGGGAAGAGAAGGCACCAGGGCTGGGGGTGGCCATGTGCCGCAGGAAAGGTAAAGAACTCACTTTTGCTTTTTCTCAGATATAATAGCTTCCCTTTCGGCCTCCAGCGCTCTCACTTCCTCCCGAGGCCTCCGTCTGCGCCGGTCCGTCTTCATTAGGGCCTCTTGCCTCATTTGTTGCCTTTTATAGCTGCGCTGATAGGCAGTAATGAGCCGGCGCAGACGCGTCGTCAGGGTTGACGTGTTCGGCCAGTAAAGTTGACCTAACTCAGCATTGCTCTCGCTGTGCTTGCCTGGGGAAGTGGGAAAAAGAGTTTGAAACATGTCCTGCAACTTTCCAACAAAAATAGATGACTCCTTAGCCTTCTGAGGACCGGGTGGGAAAGGCCATCCTGGCACCCTCAGACTTTAAAATATAAACAAGCAGTAATAGCTGTAAAGAATTTATAAACTATTTACTTTTAACTCCTTCAAGGGAGGGGGAAAAGTTTATCAGTCTTACACAAAGAAAACCAGTCTCTCTTATAAATGGTCTTACAATGGTAATCTTGAACATAGAAGCATGTAGTTATTATCTAATCATTTTATACTGAGTAGAGGGTCAATAGTCCACACAAGTATTTCATATAAAAAAAAATGCCCTCCTCTCAATAAAAATGTTTTAAGGACCTTAAATTTTTCCACTAAACAATGACTATAATCTGGTATATTATCTTAACCAAAAAGTTCTATCCAAGAAATTTGAAGTAATGAACCATAAATAAGGGAAGGGTCCCCGTGGAAGAGTGCCCTGTAGGATACAATCATGCCATGACATAGGATCCTGCTGCTCGGACTGCCCGGGTCACCCTCCCTGCTCTGCAGCTGCCCTGGAGCCTCACCTGTGCCGTGCATTTCCATAGATTCCTCCTTGTCCTCTGGGGGAGAATTGGCAAATTCCTTGAAAGCAATGCAAGAAACAGCTATTTTCAATTGGGGTTTGATTTTATTTCCTCTTTTAATCAAGGGCATTATCTATAAATTAGCAAGTCCTATATGGGCAGGCATATGACATGTTACTGGCACCATAAACACACTCAAGGCTTACATCTATTTCATCTTTGAATGGCACTCTGGTCGGTTTATATTCTGGATCTTCATCTTCTCTATCAAATTCTCCACTGTGAAAAATTTAAAAAAACAATTGTTTAAATCACATCAGTGAGCAAGGAGGTGAGAGGGAAAAGTACTAATCAACCTAATAACTACTTTTGAGACCTAATATTACTTTTAAGTATTATATATATTACTTTGTTTAAAACGGTTATTATGCTACACAGACAGGGTCTACTGGTAAACATCAAGTTCAAACCAGACATAACAGTGCACAGTGAAGCATAAGAACTAAACCCTGCCAATAGATGTAATACTGACACATAAAGTTTATTAAAATTTTAGAATGTCCTTCTTACCCGTCACCACCATCTGCTAGCATGTCTGTCCCTCTTTGCTCGGCAGCGATGGCCTTGGCATCAGGCATGCCAACCCGTTCCAGAAAGCACAGTGCAGGGTCAGCTCGCATGGAATTGTACTTCTCATAGCCTGGACCATGCCCACCAGCCCACAGAGGACACACATAGAAACAAAGGAAGACTCTGTCACTGTCAAAAATCATAGCCCCACCACAGCACAGCCAGTTTGTTTCCCTGAAACATAGATCATCATCTCTGGTGAGCTAAGCAGACCTTTTTGCAGAGCATTCTAGAGGATGCTCATTCTAGGGAAGCTTTTGTGGGCCAACTTATGGAGAAGCTATTAGAATGACCACAAATACAAACAGAAAAGGGTTCAGGGTAACTGCGGGATGCCGGAAGATTTCTGACCCTATTTTTCCCCAACATCTAATTTTGCTTGACACTGAAAAGGCTTCATAACATTTCTTTATGACCTCTGCAGGGGTCCTCCAAGTCTACTACTCCCATCCCCCACGAGTACGCTAAGTCCTGCAGGAGCTCACATGGCTGGCTGAAAAATCCCCATATACGTAAGGCCAGCGAACCTGTCTTATTAGGTTTAGGATGATGCATGTCAGTAAGATGACACTGTTCCCTCTATGGTTTTCAAACTGCAATTTGCTTTTTGACTGCCCAAGTTGACTAGATGGAAAATGGCAGATCCCAACAGTGCACTGCGGGAAAATGATTTTGAGGCCGAGCTCACAGAACACGGCTGGAGTACATAGGCAGAACAGCACAATTCAATTAGGATGTGTACTACAACACACCGCTCCTAACTGCTGTAGAGCCGCAAGCCAAACCGTAATCATGAAAGGTTTTATAAGCCATCATTCTCCCCTTTAGTCAGGCTGGGCTGCTGAGAATACCTCCACGACCTCCGGAGAATTGGGATTATAATCAGGAACCGCTCACTGTATATATCATGCCAGTTCGGCATCCCCAGCCTTTCAAAGTTAACAAGGCTGCATCCCACTCGGGGGAGCGGTGAGTCCTCAGCACTGACATTTGTGAAATATTGCTTGGAACAAAGCCCAGGAGGCACTTGTACAGATTAATAGCAGAGGTTAAGCCCACCGTCCACTCTGACACTGGCTGGCAGAGTTAGTGAGGGAAGCCGTTCTGGAAGCAAAGTTTCGGGAAAGCAATGGTACAACTTGGCTATTACTAAAACAAATATGGTTTCTGTTTACAGCCAAGAAAGAAATGTTTTCTTCTCAAATACTCAACAAACATTCAAAAACAGCATCTGATATTTACAGTTCATATTAGATTTTTAGTTCAGAAAAATGGTAGACGCCAAGAGTCCTTTGGAACGATCCTCATTAGTATTATGACTTTGGAAAAGAGTAAGCAGAGTTCTAAATAAAGATGAAGCCACGCAGTCAAGATGCATTCAAACAGAAACACCCCTTACCATGTTTGAACACTCCAATTAAGAGGGATTTATCTGCTTCCCTATCCCACCAATCTGCAGGAACTTCAGCATGGAAAGGCTCGGGGATCCATACGTCTGCCTCACTGGAAAGACAGCCATTTAAGCACCTTTTAAATAGGAGTACCTGAAATGACTCCTAGTCCCATGTGGTGAATGAACACACACTCATGTGCCCTCTNTTTCCCAATAAACATCTTACACTGTGGGGAAGAACTGGCAGAGGTGAAACAAAAGGTCAGTGGTTAGTAGCCAGAAGGGAGCCTCACTACGCGGTATCCCACCTCAGACTGGCAGCCACTGTTTCTCACCCTCTTAAATGCAAGCACACGCAAATGGCCCAGTCCTTGTTCTCACCACATCCCCAAGCCCAGAGGACAGACACTTGCATTAAAGATACAAAAAGGAGGTGAGCTACTGAGGCTGTGAGGATTCTAGGCACAACCTGGGGAGTTTCCCACCCACCTGGGTTAGCTCATGGAGGGTTAGAACAAACGTGCACTTGCACCAACCTTGAGTCAGCACCCTCGAGGATCTTATCTGCTTGGTCGCCTATCACTTCTTGTCTTAGGTAGTAGAGCATGCGGACACGCAGCAGGACCCTGGAGAGGAAGACAGAGGGGGGAAAAAGTTCTTAACTTCAGTGCTGTTTGCCAACAGTGGCTTTTGGCAGCTGCTGCTGTTCATCCATCATCCTGCCAAGGCTGATTAGCCATGCTGTATGGTAGGCTTGAAGCGTGACAGATGGTGGCACATAATCACCTCTGTGTGGTGCTTTCTGCTGGCTTCCAACAGGCCTGCCTGGCAACCGCTCACGCTGCACAGAGAGGGAGCGAGCTCAGCCCAGCCCAGGCGCACTTCATTTAGTTCTACCTAGTGCAGCTTGTGAAGTTTAGACACGTACCCTACCACTGCCTCTGAAGTATTGAAGCAAGTTTGTAAACAACGGAGCAGATGGCTTTCAGTAACTGTTCTGCTTCATTATCTCATAAAATTTCCTCAGCTGCTGCCTTAATACCATTTTTGGAAGCACATCAGAAGTTGTAGGAATAAACGAGATATAAAATCTGGTTTTACTACCTTACAATAAACCCTCAATATGGAATGTCAGGTTTTTCAGCTTATACAACTTTGCTTCCGAGAAAGGAAGANGGTGATGGGCGTCGGCAGGAGGTGGGTCCTCACCCTACTCAGGGAGTATTAAACATTTCTATTACTTTTAATTTATATTATCCAGGGACCTAAGTTGTGGTTTAAAAATAATAAACACTACCAGACTAAAATGTATCTAACTCATTGATTCTTATTGTTAATGAATTAGCATTAAAAACCCTTGACATTGTCAGGGCACCAGATTTTTCTATCTTGCTTGTGTTTCCCTGGCTAAAATGTGATCTCTGTTTTTTAAAAATAACACTCACCTGGTATAGCTCATAAGCCATCTCTCTCTACTCCAAACTCAGTCCTCAACTAGACAGCCCATATGTGCATTTGGTGTTGAAACCTGAAGATGACCCTCTTGGTGAAGGTTGATTTCTTCCAGCGTTATTTCCCTAGCTGAATAAGCCTGTCACATATTTGCAGAACACCCCTGTACCAACGTTTCTCATTTCTATACATTGGCTCATTTGATCTTCATAATAACCCTGTGATGAAGTGGGGCAAGTTCTCATTTCCACACTACAGATGTAGGCACTGTTGGTAACAGAGGACGAGTTATAAATCCACGGTCACAGAGACACCTTGAGCTCAAGCACTTAGAACTAGGCCTCCCAAGATGTGGTGACTTGCCTCTAAAACATCAAAATGACAAGCAGGGAGGGGCAGTTTTACTAAAACAGACTACTTCTGACCAGACAACAGTAGACACGCGGTGAACCACCTACCCCGAGAGTCCATTCANGGCCAACATGGGTTTTGGATGGGCTGCAAGGCTGCAAATATCCAAACGTATGCCAGGATAAGCAGTTGCTTTGGGGGATGCCTTTTTATTTTTTATCTCTTGTTAACATGTAAGCTCAAATACTGACTTTCCCATACTGAACCAATAAAGGAAAACTGATAGCATAGTTAGCAGTGCTTTCTTTCTGGTTAAAGAATCTGCAGGCCAGTGTCTTCTTACACCGGATGCTCAGAAAGGGTAGTTCCATAGGAAATCCCCTCTACCTGTGGCTGGACTCCTCACTTGACTTGCAGGCAGGGAGCCTACTGCTTTCTTTTCCTTTTAGTAGAAAACACAGACTTCCGTTGTGGGGTCTAGTAGTGTGGAGCATTCTATGAGCTGCTGTGAACATCTCCTTTTTTCTCTAGAGGGAAATCGAGGACTAGAAAGGATGGCCAGGACACAGCTCCCAATCTCAAGGAGTTCTCTCTGTGATGGACGGGAAGGAGGCTAACAAGCCCCGGCTTTGCCCACATCTTCCCACACATCCTGCTAGTGAGCGTAGCCCAAGGCCCAAGACTGCACACAGTCCTTCACAACCAGCCCCCCCCCTCGGCCTCCTTCGCNTGTCTGCTCTCACAGTCTTCAAGGCTGCGAAGAGCAGTGGTCAGTTATTTTCTACCTATTGCCAATTCGTTCTCATTCTGACAAGACTTAATCTCAAGGCATGGACCTCAGACAAAGGACCAGGGGACACCCTCTCCGCTCTGAGAAAAGCTAGAAGGTATCAACAGTGTTCTTCTGAGACTAAATGAAAGATACGAAGAACCCCAATTTCATCACACATACTAACTGGNCTCCCTGTGAAGATCACTACCGACGGGAGAACAGAATCAACCATCACCACAGCCACCCTGGGAAAAGGAGCCGTTGTTCTCACATTAAACCATTTAACTTCCCCTGTTGAACCCAGAACTCAGAAGGCAACTAACCCAAAGTCACAGTAAACTACAAAGACAGACATTTTCNGNGAGTTATTATGATGGGGCTACAGTTTTAGTAAGAAATACCAGGCTACAACAATAATAAGTTTCGAAGACACCAAAGGCTTTGAAAGACGACTGAGAACCTTTCAAGAGCCCCTAGGAGGAGAGGCAGACTTCTGTGGTCAGGGGGGCAAGGGACTACAGAGGTGACAGGGAGCGTGTCACCAAATCCCATTCTGCTCTTAACTGAGAGTTCTTAAGTAAGTCACTCTGGCTGGAGACCCTCATCGTTGTTAGGTGGGGACAAACAGAACATCTGCCAAGAAGAGATGTGGAGGCCTGCAGTCGTAG
>LZPO01055207.1:0-17937 GCA_001675575.1 Neotoma lepida
ATGACTCAGCTATAGGACTTGACATCCCATTCCACTGAGGTTTGCTCAGAAATGTTCATTGTTGCTCTAGTCACAATAACTAGGGAATGGAAGCAACTTAAATGTCTTTCAGCTGATGAATGGGTAACGAAAATGTGGTAAATACACACTATGGGATACTATTCAGCTGTAAAGAAGAATAAAATCATGAAATTTGCAGGTATATGAATGGAACTAGAAAATACTATATTGAGTGATGTAACCTGGACCTAGAAAGGCAAATGTTACATGTTCTTTCTCATCTATGTTCCTAGCTCCAATATTCAGATGTGAATATATAACCTGGAGTAGCTACAGAAGTCAATAAGTAAAAAGGGACAATTGTCAGGGGGCATAGAGAGGGAAATAGTAAGGTCCAAATGACTTGAGGAGGAAATGCAAAAGGTTGGGGAGAGTTTAACTGGGGAGGAAGGTCAATATAGAGCGATGGTAGGGGAGGAAGGAGGAGAGAAAATAACATAAGAATGATTGAAAAATCCATAAGACATCATATTATTTTTATTTACATAAAATTACTTGGAATATATTTAAGTATATATATATTTATTACACACATATATACATTTATACATATATAGCAATTACAATTAAAGAAAAAGAGGCCATGAATTTGGGAAGGAATGAAGTAAGGGTTAAATTGAAGGGGTAAGAAAAAGGAAAGGGAAGGGGAGAAATTAGGTAATTCCATTTTGACTTTAAAAATAAAGAAATACATATTAAATTACATGTTGTATGAAATTCTCAAACAATAAATAAAATCTTAAACCAAAAAGAATACCTGTATTTGTTTTATGTTTTGTACTTTTGTGTATTATGAGTTTCTCTGAAAATGAAGGTTGACTAGTGTTTCCATTTTGTGTTTTAGAACTTGTTTACTTCTTTAGCATTATGTTCAAATCAGAGTTTATTTTCTTAAAAATGTATTTTCTATACCACTTTCAACTCTGAGTATGCCTTGTTATAGTGAATACCTAAATGAATAATCACTCACAAGTTTTTGATAATATTCTTGTGTGTTTGGATAAAAATCATTATATGTAATCAATATATCTTAAAAATTACTTTGGTTTTCTTTTAAAAATAAAGAAATGGATTATCAATATAAAAGGTATATATTACACATATTTTTGTGTGGCCATATGTATTTCAAGAGAAAGATAGGAAATACAATAGATCTACACTGATTTCACACCTAAGCATGCCTTTCCTAGGTAGTACTCATGCTCTTGTTTATTTGCTCTTTAGATATGTTTCCAGCACAGTGATTTTTTTTCCAGTATTACGTATTCTACTCATGGCCTTACATATTTTAGCCAAGCAGTCTACCACTTGATCACACCCCTAGGTGAAACTGGTTAAAAAGTATGGATATTTATTTGGAAAAGTTATACTTTAAAAAAGTTAGGGGATAATTCATTTACTATTTATATGTTCAACACAAGAGTCTATATTAAATATTTTATTATATTTGCTGTATCACATATGTATTTATCTATCAAGACTCTTATTCATTCATCAAGCCAACCTATTTTTAAAAATATATACTTATTTGTGTGTGTGTATATACATTTGCATATCCATAGCATGTATATGGAGGTTGGAGGACAACTCATGGGAGTCTATTTTCTCCTTCTACTATGTTGACGTTGGCAGTCAAACTCATGTGATCAGGCTTGGTGACAAGTGCCTTGACCATTGCATGGACAGGAGTCAGGCTATCTTTGATGCATTAAAAATTTAAGTTGCTGATATCTTTAAACATTTACAATACTGATTTTTAAATTAAAACTCCTTTATATTTTTCTAATTCTAGCATTGGAATAAACCTGTAATACCACATTGGTGATGTATAATTTAAATCATAGGACGTAATCATTGTTAAATTTTAATGAACATGGGACTAGGGAGGTGATTCAGTGGGCTATGTGTCAGAACCTGACCTCATCCTTGGAATATAGCAAACAATCAAGAGGACAAAAAGGCTTGGAGATTATACAACAAGAAGTTATTACAATAATTAAAATGTATACCTACTAGTAAACAATAAGAAAGTGCCAAAACAGAAAGGGGCAGAGGGAACATTGGCAATGCCAATTTTTGGTAAGGTGACCCCAGAGAATATAATGAGATTGAGTCATTTGAGTAAAGACATGAATGAGGCTGCTAGTGAATCATGTATTGTGTTGTTACTTATAAATATATTTTATGACCTCATGGAGGTAATTTGTTGTCTACTTGGCATTGTGCAACTGTTCATGTAAGTTCCAAAGTATCTCTTCAACAACATAACAAATAATGTTTAAACTGTACTGTGTATTAGTGGATATGTTTATTCTTAGTCTCTGTTGTCCTTTTACTGTTGCCTGGAGAATTTTGAGGCAACTGATAAGTCATCGATAAGTTACAATTGAGAAAATGTAGTGTTGCCATTCCACTTGGCTGTAGCCTATTTAGATATGTGGTGGGATTTCTGATATAGTTTTATTTCCTATTAAAATGTACATAAATCTGGAAAAGAGAAGTTTCTTTTCGCCCAAGGAGGAAACTAAGCTGCATTTTTAAGTCCGAGATTTCTGGTGACAAATACTTGTATTCAGTATTTTGTCCTTCAGAATGAGCTGTCTAGGATGAAAACTTCTCAGCCCCCTAAATGTACAGAACACAGTGATGAAGATGGTTAAAACTATGTAAAGCACAGTACCATATGTGCACATGTCAGTGGAATGTATGTTTTATGGCAACTGGCGAACATTTGAAGCACTCTAGTTGACATTGTATCCACTGGAAGTCACCCTTGCCCTTGCAGTGATGATAAGCCCTTCAATTATCATTATCTTGCCACCAACAAAGGATTTATTAATTAAGATAATAGACTTTAAAAGTGATTACTCACTCGTGAAATAAGTGATAGTTAAGATATGTGAACTGTCTAGAAATACCACATACTTATTTCTGTCCTTGTTTGAACACTGTCCAAGGATCTGATGACCTCAGAGCCCGCTCTTTTTATTTTTTCCTGTTCTCTGTGGAATGGCTTTGCTGGACTTGCTTTGGAATGGTTCTCTAGTGGCACATTCAGGGAGGATCTCACTGATTAATCCACTCATTAGCATGGCTGAAATCTGCTGCTAAGATGTTTCTTCATCGCTAATGTTCCCTCCATTCATGGTGTGTGCAAAACCCCCAAGAGACACAAACTCCATCATCTGTAGAGAAAAGGTTGGGTACCATACACACGTAATGAAGTGCATGTTTGGAAGAATAGGTCCTGCCTTGCTGAGTTGCTGGACATGAATATTTGGCTTCCTTATAATCATTAGAAGGCAAGGAAACTTTAGAAAAATAATCTAATTGTGAAGGACCACATTTAACTTAGGTTNGTTTATAGCACTAAAACAAAAATTGCGTTTGGAAAGCACATGGAGGAAGCAAATTCGAGTCATTGGTGTAGCCATGATCAATCCCCTCTGTAAGGAACATGCTCCTTCCCGTCTCACTGGCATTTGCAATGATGTTACTCTGGAAATCCACAGGTGAGCTGGGATTTGGAGTTTGTGCACCTTATCTGCACCCCACTACTGCTGCAGACTAGGGATTTCATCACATGGTGCACTGTTCCTTACATTTCTGTTCTGTACTGGCTTGTTTAGAAGTTCTGGCAATTAAAACCCCTAGTCAGAATTCAGTGTATTTCAACCTAGATCTTGTGTGGATGTGGATTTATTGATGTTGTTATTATGGGTGTGGTGTATGCATGTGAAGTCCAGAGGTCATTTTTGGTTTATTCCTATACTGCTCATCTTTCACACTAAACTCAAAACTCCCATATGNCTAGTCTAACTGATCAGTAAGCTACTGGGATCTTCCTTCTTTCCCTGTTCCCCACTGCTGGGAGACATCTGAACACTGTCACACAAAGGTTTTATTTGTATGTTGGGGATCTGAACTTAGTTCCTCATGCATATGCCCAAGCACTTTGCTGCTGCTGAATCTCCCTGTATGTAACGTGAATTTCTAAATGGTCTTATTAAATAAAAAACACAGAGCCAGAAATTGGGGTTAAAGCCTGAGAGAGATCAGAGGAATAGGAAGAGCCACAGCTAACGTCATCTTGCCAACTTCTCAGTTGATCCTGTTTCCTCAGACGGAAAGCCTCTGAGTCCTCACCCAAATGGATCTCAGCTGAACTACTGTTCAAAAGCCTAAAAGTTTAAAAGCCTCTAGTTCCTGGTCCTCACGCCTTATATACCTTTCTGCTTCCTGCCATCACTTCCTGGGATTAAAGGTGTGTGTCACCATGCCTGGCTGNTTCCAGTGTGGCCTTCAACTCACAGAGATCCAGGTAGATCTCTGCCTCCCAAGTGATAGGATTAAAGGTGTGTGTGCCACCGTTTTCTGGCCTCTATGTCTATCTAGTGGCTGTTCTGTTCTCTGATCCCAGATAAGTTTATTAGGGTGCACAATATATTGGGGCACACACAATATCACCACATTTTCACAATCACCACACCTGTATGAGGATATAGTTTTAAATGTGATAATTTTGTCACTTGAGGTTTATGATCTGACCTTCCTGGTTTCAGCTTCATAAACCTTCAAGCAAACCAGGACAACAGAATATTGTGGTAAGTCCTCCTCCAAACTTGTGGACTAGGCTTGTTCACATTCAATATATCACTTTAGAGGTAATGTACTTGACAGTACTTTTATCTACTGGTGAACATGCCTTTTGTTTGTTTGTTTGTTTTTCATATTTATTTGTTTATTTCCCTACAAACTTTATGAAGAATTCAGTGTATTTTCACCTACTATAAATTAAAGGCCTTAGGTGGATACAGTTTTGTTTTGTGTGTATGTGCATGTGTGCATGTTTATGTGTATGTGTACTGTGATATATACTTGGTTCTATGCAGGTGCAATCACCTATGTGTATGTATGTAGAGACTAGAGGTCTTGGTAACATTTATGTGCTATAAAGAGTGCATACTATTGTTAAATCTGTAACAGGAAAGGTAGGTATGACGCTTTTGCTTCCTATACAGCAGGTGTGGGTCATAAGATGAAAGCCAGAGCAGCCAGCTGTCTTCTATTGGGCTCTTTCTGCTTGTGTTTGTTTATGGTACAGGGCTTGGACCCAGAGCCACAGACATGCTATCCAAGCATTGTGCCACCGAGGAGTGGTGCCAGTCAGGGACTTACCACTTTAACCAATCAAATTTTATTACTTTTAATTCTACTTCTCTTCCACAGTGCTGGATTGTAAATGGTCTGGTATTGCCTGATTCATGAATTTCTTGGTGTTCACTTCGTGTGTTCCAGTTTATCTTAGTCTATGGACATCTGTCTCCATTTCCCTCCATACCACGTTGTCTTAATTATTGACTGTTAATGGCCTTTCATTAAAAGCCTATTCTTTTGACTAACTAGGTCTTTTGCCTGTTTAAAGCTTTGGAATCAGTATGTCAATATATACCAAATAATTTGAGTGGGCTTTTATTTGTATTTTGAATTAGACTAACAAACTGATGTCATTCTATTCATGAGCTTGAGTCATTTCTTGCATTGGTTATGTTTTCTTTCATTGGAATTTTATAGTTTTTCTCATATAGCTCATATATTTTTCATGATATTTATGTTTAAGCACTTTTGTGATGCAAATATTATTATTGTATTTNAAGTTTTGAACTACAGAAGTTCATTGGTAGTATTCAGGGCAGGATCTGAATGTCTCACCAATTTTGTACTCTGTTACACTGCTATAACCATGTTTCACTCCCAACACTCTTTTTGTTTTCTCTTTGCAGCTTATTCTATAGCCAACATTACATCAGTGAACAAAGACTGCTTGATTTCTTTTTTTCCAACCTGTGATTTTCTTTTATTTAAAATTTTTATTTTGATTTATTTCTTTTATTTTATGCGTATTAGTGTTTTGCCTACATGTATGTATGTGCACTACATACATGTTTGCTACCTGCAGAGGTCAGAAGAGGGTGTCATATGCCCTGGAACTGGAGTTGCAGATGGCTGTGAATCACCATGTGGATGCTGGGGCCCAAAAGAGGAGCAGTGTTCTTGATCACTGGACAATCTCTCCAGCCCACTCTGTTTCTTTTCTTGATTATGGAATCAGTTAGCTCTCTGAATACAATGTAAACAAGAATACAGATAGTGATCGTCTTGCCTTGTATCTGATCTTAGGAAAAAGCAACAAATTTTTCAAAATTGAATATGGTATAGCTGTAGGTATTTAAAAATAAATATTTATTATCAAGATTTGGAATTTTCCCTATGTTTCTAGTTTGTTGAGGGAATTTTTTTTCAGTCACATGGTATACTCTCTTAGTCCCTTAGATGAACCAGGGCAGTTAGGAGCTGGAGTGGGAGAGATACTCCTCCCTCTCTCCAGTAGTAATACAGCTCAAGGGAAGCCTGTCCCTTGGAAAGGACATCTTTGTGATGTAAAATGCTTTGGGAATATTTCAAAGAAGTTACTCATCTTTTCCCTTGCCAGAATAATGTGCAGGTTTTTTCTTTTTTTCTTAGAATTTCAACAAAAGACTTTAGTGTGGTGTCTAGAGCTAAACCCCGAGCAACACGAACTTTGGAAGATGTGTGTGTGTGCCTGTGTGTGTGTGTCTTCATGTGTGTGCCTGTGTGTGTGTGTCTTCATGTGTGTGCCTGTGTGTGTGTGCCTGTGTGTGTGAGAGAGGGACACACACAGAGAGAGGACAGAGAGAGAGAGAGGAGAGAGAGAGGAGAGAGAAAGAGAGGAGAGAAAGAGGAGAGAGAGAGGAGGAGGAGGAGGAGGAGGAGGAGGAGGAGGAGGAGGAGGAGGAGGAGGAGGAGGAGGTGGAGGAGGAGGAGAACAGGGTGCTTAGGTCTCTCCTGACAGTCCACGTTTGGGCTTCACAGGTAATCAGTATTCTCATTTCAGTGCTGCCCATCTATACCTCTAGGTTGAAAGATCTTGAGCAACTTTCTGGATTCTGTAGTAACTTTTATCTAAAGGCTCAGTTCTTCGAGGGAGCTAGGAAGTCACTGAAAAGGTATCAGTCTGGCACTTTTAATTACTTCTATATGGAATATAGCAACTACTGCTTTTCCTAAACTTCCATGTTTTTAAAGTTAAATAAAAACAAAACAAGAAGCCCCTGGTCTTTTTATATTTAATTACTGTGATATCTTGTTTTAATGATCACCTTAGCACAATCTTTATTTCCCTGGTCTTTTAGTTAGGGTTTCTATTGTTGTGATAAAACACCATGACCCAATGGTACAAACCATGACCAAAAGCAAGTTAGTGAGGAAAGAATTTATTTCAGCTTACAGTTATGTATCATATCACAGCCCATAATCGAAGGATATCAGGGCAGGAAATCAAGCAGGGCAGGAACTTGCAGGCAGGAACTGGAATAGAAGTCATGGAGGTGCTGCTTACTGGCTTGCTTCTCATATATTGCTCAGTATGCCTTTGCCTTCTTACACATCCCAGGATCACCATCCTAAGATTGGCACCACCCACAGTGAATTGGGCAATTCCACATTAAGCATCAATCAAGAAAATGTACCACAGGTTTGCTCAAGGGCCAACCTGCTTTAGCCTTTAGTCAATTGAGGTTCCCTCTTCCAAAGTGACTCTAGCTGGTGCCAAGTTGACATAAAAAATAGCTAACACACCTGGGGCAAGTTTTTCAGTGAGATATTGTCTAGATTAGGTTGACTTGTGGGCTTGTCTTTGTGTAATTACATTGATCATGTTAATTAATATGGGAAGACTCACTCATTGTGGTTGGCAACATTCCCAAGATAAGAGATTCTGAATAGTGCAAGAGTGGAGAAAGTGTACCAAACACACACATGAATGCATCAATTCATTCCTATTTGTTTCTGGACTAAGGATTCAACGTGACCAGTTGTCTAGACTCCTGTTCCTGTGACTCACCCAAAATGGACTGCAACCTATAAATGTGAGCTAGAATAAATGCTTTCTCCTCTAAGTGGCTTTTGTCAGAGTGTTTTATCACAAAAGCAAAGACAACTAAGATAATCAAAGAGCAGTAGCTGCAGTCTGAATGTTTGTGTCCACTTCGGATTCTGTTTTGAAATCCTAATCTAAAGCCAGGCATAGTGGCACATGTGAGGGATGATTCTGAATCTGAAAGCAGACTGGCCTGCATCTAAAGACCCCCACCTCTCTCTCAGTGTGTGTGTGTGTGTGTGTGTGTGTGTGTGTGTGTGTGTGTGTGTGTGTGTGTGTGTGTGCATACATTTTAATCTCCAAGGTAGAAGTGAAAACACACTGAAAGGCACCAACTGCAGTTGAGGAAATGGACTCCCACGGAGCACAAAACCTGCTGACGCCTTGGTCTTGTCCCCGATAGACTCTAGACTGCAACAAATTACTTTCTGTTGTGGAAAAAGATGTCACTTTAAAGAGATGACATTTTAAATAGCTGCCTTAACAGGCAAAGGTAGCAGATTTTTTCTTTAGCAAAATGGTGTATCTTGCCACATCTGCCTCACACCAGCTAGCTGCTTTGCTCACATCTTATCCTTCCTTGCTGGGGTATTGAGAATGTGCTTTGGCTACTACAGCATTCTAAAATTAAGCATTGTTCCCTCATTCTCTAACTAGTTTATTCACGAATTTTTTATGGTTCAGTTGATAATTTGACAGACATTTTGCTACCTGTCCAGAGTCACATGCTTAATTATTACTAATACCCATTCTTGATTTCTACATTTTTAGATCATCTTTCTTTCAGCACACCACTCTAAGCATCTAAATCTATATCAATCAGGGATTGATTTTGACTACATTTAAGAGATAGCAAAGATATTAGTTTGAAGAAGGCATGAGTAAGATATAGGTTTATTTTATTGTTGACAAGAAATGTAGAGACAACATTAAAGGATTAATAAAGACCTTTATAACAGTATCAATGACTGAAGTAATTTCTATTCTTCTAACAGCTTATTCATTACTGTTACTTAGAAACCTACAGTTACAAGAAAGCTGCAGTAACTTTAGCTATCATGTTGAAATTCTGGGAGGCAGAAGAAAAATGAAGATGTCTGTCTCACGTGGTATAAGCTTTGCTCCTCATTACCATCACTCGTTCCATTCTCCACACAGGTGTTAAAAAGTTTTTCTGCAAGACCAACTCAGTAACTTATGTATGAATGTTGTCTCTTTAGAGCTGAATCCATGACCATTTTAAAAGTTTGGAAAACCATAACCCCCAACAAAATCAAGTTTTGTTTATAAGGAAGAGGGAAGGAACAGATGTTTATTAAATCAAGTTCATTATAAATATTCCAAGGTATTATATTTGTAGAAGTTTAATGTATTAAATTATGGATTGAATTGTATTTTCCTAAATTGTAGTTTTGTAAATTTATGTGCTGAAGTTCTAATTACCATTCTGATGATATTTGGAGACAGGCTCTTTGGGAGGTGGTTAGGGAAAGATGAGTCCATGAGGAGGAGGGGCTCACAATAGCGCTAGGTCCCTTTTTGGAAGAGATGCTCACAAGCATTAGTAATCTCTTCCATATTCTCNCTGCACGCACACAAAGAAGTACACATATAAATGCATAGTATGATGGCCTATCTGCAACCAGGATGGGAACTGAACCCTACTATGTTGGCACTCTGTACTTGTAGGCCACCAAACAATGAAAAACTACATTTTCTGTTGTTTAAGCCACACAGTACTTTGCTATGATATCAGAACTGATTAAGACATGCTTGGAACTGTAGATTACTTTTATTCTTCTCCATTCAAATAAAAATGCTTTAGTTAGCCACAGTCTATTTCTCTGTGGTAGACTTAAATATTTTTAAGACAACTTCTTAGCAAGGAGATATTTATAATTTAAAAAGATTGGTTCTTAAAATGCAAAGTAACAAAGATCATCTTAGCTTTAGAATTAGGTTATGACCAAGACAGAAAAAATATTGACAGGTTGTATGTGACATTAACTTTCAGTCATCTATCTTGCATACTTTTCTTATTTTGTGAATGTTTTCAATGAACAAGTGCTTTTATCTATTTTATTGAAGTATATCTCAGCAAAAATGTTATTACTATTCTTTTTAAAGAGAAAACTCAGTTTACATCATTAAAGTAATGGTAGGTGTCAGACCTCCCTGGACTTGGATTTACAGGGAGTTGTGAGCCAACTTGAATGTATATATTTTAGAATACACACACACACACACACACACACACACACACACACCAGCATAAACACACACACACATATGTAGGAAACAAAAGTTAGTAAATAAAGAGGCCATGAGTGTGAGAGAAATCAAGTGGGGGAGATATGGAAGGATTTTGAAGGAGAAATGAGAAGGAGAAGTGATATAATTATATTCTCAAAAAATTTNAAAAAATTATTATAAATTGGTAGTATAGAATTTATTGTTTTTAATTTACTTTGTAGCTGTATCATACAAAAGATAAAGGTTACAATAGAATTATTCTGATTATAAAAATTCAAACTTCTCACACTGTAATATTGCCTTATAATGTTTATAAGTATTTTGAACTTTACCTAATTAGAACTTCCACTCATATAGATAGTGTAACCCAAACTTGGCTTATCTGAGGACTGAAAATACATTTTGAATAAAAAATGTCCAATTTATGTTTTCTTCATAACAGTGTCAATGTAATATAAGTTCAAAGGTCTTAAGATGTTGGAAGACAGCTGAAGTCTAGGAGTTCAGCCCAGTATGCCAGACTTTGTGGCTCCCCAAGGGTGGCCTTACCCCCTCTGAAGAGTGAATGGGAGGGTGGGATTGGGGGAGGTGTGGAGAGCAGGAGAAAGGGAGGGAGGGGGAACTGGGATTGGTATGTAAAATGATAAAAAAAAAATTTAAAATAAATAAATTTAAAAAATGTTTGAAGACAGGGCTCAGCATTGTTGACACTTTGCGATGAACAATATACGGGTTTTGAGGGTCCTTATTGGCAATACATTAAGTTGATATAATACTTATTGACCAATAAGTCCTTTTATATTATTTATGGGCACTTTCAAGTAAACCACAATTTTAAGTCATTATATGTGTTTGCTATATACCCAGGGCCAGCCTGGGCTACAGAGTGAGACATTACCACAAACAAACAACAAAAGTTCCTATTGCTGCATAGAAACTGAGAGGTTTCCGTGAGGTGTTACTTGAATTGACTTCTGAAGAGCAGATGATTTGGGAATGCTAGATCTGAGGAAAGAAGAGAAAGAGAGACAGAGAGGCAGAGACAGAAAGAGAAAGACACACAGAGAGAACTTGTTTAAAGGCTATGAAGAGTATGGGGATGGAGAGCTGGATCAGCAGTTAAGAAAACTTTCCATTCTTGCAGAGGACCTGGGTTATGTTTCCAGCATCCACACTGAAAGATCATGCAGATAACAACTAATGCAACTCTTGGATCAAATTCTTTCTCATAGTTCTGGTTCACCTAAAACTTCTGTAACAAACTGTATAACTAAGTACAACTAATGGTTTAATGCCTTGGGTATGTGCCAAAAATCAGATCCATGTCTACTGTTCTGAAGCAGTGTGAAGCTTCCTGGGATGAACATCTCCAGTGTGTTCTAACATATAGGGTGTGATGAATTTACACAGACACAGATGAATTCTGCCTAGTACTGTGCTAGATGTTTGATTTTGTATTCCCACTGAAGAAGTAGAAGGACCTGACCCTTCCAACTGCCTCTTGTATATCATAGTTACTAGTCATTTTTCTGAGGGGAAGATTATAAAACAGATAAAAAATATCCAATTTCAGAAGTGTGTTATATGAAGTTAATAAAGAACCTAAATTTTTACTCCATTGTGTATCTCAAAAGATTAAAATTGGATCTAGCTTAAAGAATTGTATTGTCCCACATTTTATAAAGCCCTTTAGAATTGACTAGCATTCAAGTAAATTTCTTTTAAATTACTGAGCACATATATTTTGAGGACCCATATTTCTAGGCCTAGNGTTGTATCAGTGAATGAAATTTTGCTTTCCTTGTGGTGTTACTTTGAAATAAGATTTGAATAAATTTTCACTCTAAAGATTGTCTTGAGCCTTATTTTCTGATGTACCACTGTCAGGATATGAGGCTGGATGAGCAGTGCCTGGGCCACAAGGCCTCTACTCTCATCATGACAGTAATGTTGCTATTAGAATAAGCTCTCCTTTCTTGGCCCTCCTGCTTTATGCTACTTTCAAAGCCAACCTCTCTTCCTCTGGAGGAGCACACTGGCAAGTCTCTGAGATCTTTGAAGAGGACAATGGCTATCCCAGACAGCAAGACTGCTAATACCCCAACCTCATCCTTCCCAGCCTCTCAAACTGTAAGAAAACAAATTNATGTTCTTCATGATTTTTTTCTACTTAGGTTTTCTTCCACTGAAGGAAGACTGACTTCTCTAGCCTGTTACTTCTGCTACTTCATATTTTTTAAAAGGAAACAGAGGACACTTAAAAATTCTATCATAAAATAACATTGTGAATACATGGGTGTGTGTCTGTGGGAAATTTGAATGTCATGCTGAGCATTCAGATGTCAACTGATGATGGGAATGTCTTTCTAAAAATGTGTTGCTCTGATTGGTTGATAAATAAAGCTGTTTGGCCAATGGTGAGGCAGAATAAGGTTAGGCGGGACATTCGAACTAGGGGAAGAGAAGCAGAAAGCAGAGCAGGGGCAGACGCCATTCTGCCATCTAGAAAGCAACAGCATGTAACAGCGCACAGGTAAAGCCATGTGGAACACGTGGCGACATAGATTTATAAAATGGGTTAATTTAAGATGTAAGAGCTAGCTAGCAAGAAGCCTGCCAGGGCCATAGTTTAAAAATGATATAAGCCTCTGTGTGTTTATTTGGGTCTAAGCGGGCCATGGGAGCTGGGCGGGGAAACTGGACAAACTTTTGACTATAAACTGACATATTTCTACTTTATTCTAAAATCATTTTAGTGGAAGGTTTATTCAGTTGTCAACATAGGTCTTTAAAGTCAGTGAGCTGAATTCAGAGCTATTCCTTTAACTCTGAGTGGCCAATACACAGATGGAAGCTTAGCAAGTAGGGAGCCATTCAGAACAGTCACTGCTGTGAAACAGGTAGAGGAAATAGGGATTTGTATAAGAAAAAAAATTTTTGGAAGTGAGCTGGAAAGGAAACCTAAAATCAAATTTGACAAGAGCCAGATGTCATCAATAAGGAAAGGGAATGTATATGATAGACTCATGGCTTTGTGCCTACTTCTAAGAGGGTTTTAGTGCCATGATTAAACCTAAAGAAATACAAGATGAATTAAGCTTGGAGAGATGAGTTATTTTTTAAATATGTATGACTTTCAGTGTTCTGATAAAACATCTATATACTTGCATCCTCGATGCTGTAGGAACCTCTTCTAGGAAGAGGCCTCTGGAGAGTGCTTAGTACTAAAGTTAGAGAGAGAGAGAGAGAGAGAGAGAGAGAGAGAGAGAGAGAGAGAGAGAGAGAGAGAGAGAGAATATGGGTGAATATAAATAATTATATATTAAGACATGCTTTCTGCCAGGTATGGTGGCATCTACCTTTGATCCCAGACATTGAGGGAGCAGAGACCTGCAGGTATCTGTGAGTTTGAGTCCATCATGGTCTATTATGAAGATAGTTTTGGGCCAGTCAGAACTACACAGTGAAATAATGCATTAAAAAATGTTCCTGCTAATTGTAACTAAGTACATCTACAATCCCAGCCCTTGGGGATACCAAGTTCTGGTCAGCCTAGGTCACACAGTGAGACCCTGAAAAAATGCTAAAAGGCTATTACATTTCTTAACTAAATCCTAATTAACTGAAATATTTAAAGTAATTGATGATGGAACTACTAAGTGATTTTCATCATGGTACAGTCTTTTTTTCTTCCTTTTTCAAGATGGCCCTGGCTGGCCTGGAGCTCCTTAGGTACACTGGGCTGGTCTCCATCTGCCTCTGTCTCTTGAGAGCATTAAAGGTGTGCACCATCACATGGAGCTGTGCTGACTCTTCTGTGCATAGGCATCCAGATCTGTAAGATGAACACTCTACTACTTTAGAACATCACATAGGAGCAATCTGTCTACAGCAGTGGAACCTCTTCTTTGTATATAATGTAAAATGTGGCTAATTTGTTAAAATCAGTAACTTTGAAAATTAACAATGCTTCTGTTTTTAAAATAGAAAGAATTTTCAACAAGTTGTGTATGTTAAGAGTATATGTTTTTGAATTAAACCGTCCAAGAACAACAGCTGATGAAAACTATTTATCCATCTAAATGAAACACAAGCTTAAGATTTCTCACTGTTAGTCTATAAAAAAAGTGCATCTGGACTGAGAATTTCTGTTTCACTCCATGCCAGTGTGATGTGAATTAATAAAATAGATAAATAACCAGTTCTAAAATCTCAAGTGTTACTGATTTACCAAAGACATTTCCAAGTGGTCCCAATACCATTTCACATTGATTTACTGAAAAAAACAACAAACAAACAAACAAACAAAAAACAAACAAAGGTAGCTATTTATGTGTGAATTGCTTTTAATTTACGGNATCCTTTCTTTATATTTTTCCTCCCACATATCTCTCATCTGAAGAACCTGTGGATTTATATTGTGTCTGTTATTTTTCTTCTCATGATTTAAAAATAATTGATTGCAACACCCATTGATGATTTATGATTTTAACTGGTGTAATTAATGATACACATCAATTTTCTTTCTTAATTGAAGGAGTCACTAAGAACTTCATTAAATATACTAGAAGGGCTGATTACCACCGTTCAATAACCTTTGGAAATTTTAAGTGGAACTTTATCATGTAATAAGTTTTGTTGAAATGAACATTTCTCAAGAAAACATAGAAAGCAACATGAAAATTGCCAGTGGCTTTTTAGAAATTTGAACAACATTGTTAAGCAACCTCAGAGCCAAGCTTCATGTGACTAGACACTAATAGTGAACTGTTGACAATTTCTCAAACATTTTATTCATATGGAACACTAAATATTTTGGTATTCATAAAACTGAACTCAAGAATATGATTGATTCAGTTAAGAAAGCAAATATCCTATGATTGTCTTAGCTTCTGTGAATATGAAAAATGAACTTAAAAATTTCTATACATAATAATAATTTAAGTAGTTAAATATTTAAATAATTAAAGATGCAAGTTCCCTCATCCTGAGACTGTTGAACAGAAAGAAGATGTGGACATTCATCTGCAAGGCAATAGGAAGAACAGAGAAATCCATCTAAACCCATTTATTAATCTGTGCAGACAGAGCAAAACAGATTCTTCTGTTTACAAGATATATTTTATTCATATGTTTCTTACTTTTCTTTTTGAAAACTGGATATTTAATTTGATACTTATTTAAACAGCAATTAATTATTCTACTATAGTTTGCTTACAGGAACAAATAGGGCTCAATATATGACAAGGCTTAAATTATAATATTTTAAAAAATCAACAGTGTGTATCTCAAGTGTTGAAAACTTGATTTGAGCATTTTATGGTACTCCAGTCAGCTGCCTATTAAAAGTGTGATCAGGTAGTTTAGACTGTGACTAGCTGTGTCAACAGAAGGAAAGTGGAGGATTAGTCTCTATGGCAACGACAAAGTATCCCTGTTTGTAGACAGACAAATTCTGCTACATCTGAAACTGATTGACAGGTCTATTCCTTTGCAACTGACCCATAGAAATTAGCAAGTAAAAGTTATTATACTGGGTTGTATTGAAGGGTTCTCAATATCTTGAAGTGCTCTTGTAAGTTTTTCTGCAGCGTTTGCATGAGAAGCCTGGCAGGAATTGTTCTGAGGTTTATATCTATGGTTTGATGGATTCTTTGTGGGGGAGTATTCCTGGCGAGAATAACTTAATTTTCAGTTCTCTGTATGACAGAATTGTTGGAGCATGGATTGAGGGAAAAACACACATCAAAGACCCACAGCTGAATAATATGGCACATTTCAAAATCACGGGACTTTGTAAGAATATTATAAATATAAATATATATGTTGAAACTGCATTCAGGAAAATAAATTACNCAAATTAAATAGGAATCACCACTAAGGATTGTAGGAGTGAATTGGCATGACTTTTATCTAAGATTATAACATGTAAAATTGTTCTAAAAATTTTAATGTAACTTTAATTTTATTGTTTAATATAAAACAACAAAATCCACATTTACTACAGAAAAGGAAATACCCTTTCTTTAGGTTACAATTCTTCTAGTAAAATAAAATACTTATGCTAAAGAACAAAGTGCACCTGTCTTTAAGACAAATTTAAAATTATATTTTAGCTTATGTGCACTTTGTCTTTAAGAAGAAAATATTAATTTCCTTGCTAAAATTTGGTTTTCTTAAGTAGTCATTCTAAATGCATGATGATAATATCATAAGCATATTATTTAGCACATTAAATATAGATAATTACGTATGTGTTTTGTGTAATTTTATATACTCCTGATTGTATATTTTAATTATAACTTAATATATTTAAAAGGAAACAAAATTTACAATGGCAAGAACAAATAAATATACTTAATTTAATTCTTTTAAAACATTTTTCTTACGTGGAAAGCATTAAACATCTATGGCTCTAGTTTATATTATTTATTTATTCAAAATTATTTGCCTGAGAGAATATTTATCTTGTTTTGATTCTTTCAACAACAAAGCAAAAGCTAATACAAACAAAATAAAAGCCTGTTAAGGGTAGTAGATTCTGAACAAAGTTGTAACTATGAATTATTTTTGGCTGCTGAAATTTGAAGAAAGGCTGATTAAATTTAAGTGCTTTGATTCTGAAATCATTTTCCATTAATATGAATCAAAACGGGACTTGAGGAAGAACATTTCTCAGTTGTAAGAGTTGCTATGTATGATGGTCTTTACTTCAAAGAGGAGGTAGAAATGACTGACCCCTTTGCTTCAGTATTCAGATTCCTTCAGGATCTCAGATCAGAGTCTAACTGAACATATCAAATGGCCCTCCTCTCTTCAGGACCATCAACACAGATTTATCAAAACTGCTGAGATATCTGACCCTTTCCACTTGGTTTTCTAATGATAAGTCTTTGGAAATCAATCTTAATATTTCAAAAACAAAAGAGCACATCATACAACTGTTTATTTAATAGCAAAATGAGAATAATCTGGTAGAGCCATTTCTGGAGAAAAATTAAGCTTTTCAAACAGTGTATGATGGGAGTTTTTGTGTGTTGCTCCTAGTTCTGCATTCTTAAGCAGGGCCTGGCATGTCATAGGAAGTGCATGACGGCACTGGCAACTCTGAGTTTCGGGCTGTGGCAGCTGAGACAGGATTGCCTTTCACCAGCTAATTAATATATGAAGGGAGTTTCTATTAGGAGGAAAATTCATTTTTCTCTTCTTACCTTCTTTTCAATAAACACAGGGAGGTTCACTTTCAAAACCATCCCTGGTGCATGAAGATTTATTTAAGTGTAAGGTAAATAACACTTGTGAATGAAATAGTTAAACATTAAAATTTTTGATGGAAACTTGACTCATAAAACTTCAACCTCTAAAAATTTCAGCCTCAAGGATTGTAGAAAGGCTCCTGAGGCTTCATTCCAGCTGAGGAGCTGAGAGAGTCACTTGTCTTTCTTTCGGAGTATGGCCATTGTGGTTTCCCTATACTACAGAGGATGACCCCAAGTCCATGCAAATACTGGCAGCACTAGCTAGACTCGATCACCTATAGATAAATAATAAGTAAATAGATAAATAAAGATCCCAGTCTCAAATCTTTTTAATGTAAATCTTCCTTCCTTCCTTCCTTCCTTCCTTCCTTCCTTCCTTCCTTCCTTCCTTCCTTCCTTCCTTCC
>LZPO01055207.1:20775-32326 GCA_001675575.1 Neotoma lepida
TTCTTCTTCTTCTTCTTCTTCTTCTTCTTCTTCTTCTTCTTCTTCTTCTTCTTCTTCTTCTTCTTCTTCTTCTTCTGCCTCATTTGATCACCTCATACAGATTGGCTCTATCAAGGGGGTCATGTTTATACATGTATAGAGAAAAATTTACTCATGTACTATTAAATATGAATGTGAGTGAATTTTATGTAATGCATTCATCAGTGGTTTAAAGAGACTATCTACTCTGTTAAAGATAGTTTGATTGAAATAGAACATAGTGTCTGCAATGATTAGGATCTCATGTTCTTCTAATCTTTATAGCCTTTTTATACTCATGATTCTGATACAAAGAGAATCAAACATTTACTAAATTTAAAATATATGCATCTTTAAAATATGCAAACTTATAAACATCAAATAAGGCAATGGTTAACTATTAGAATATATTTTGAAAGTAAGGAATATTTGGAAAGAGAAAATTTAAATTTATACATTTTGAAGTTGAAAGGAGTTAAATTAACATGCAGTCTGATTTTCCAATGGAAGTATTTTTTAAAAGAAATATTTATAAATGTTGTGATGTTTTTATTCAGTATTTTCATTATTCTGTAGTAAATATCCAATTATACACCTTATGGTAAAAGGGATACATGGTTCACCAGGAAGCTTCTGTTTTCGAGCTGGAACAGACTGGCATGCAGAGGAACATTTCTGTGTAAGTACTGCAAGATGCTACCAGAAGCACAAACCAAATACAGATTTACTCCAGAGTCAAGAGGGCAGTTTGTATTTATACTAGAGGAGAGTTTTGGATAATGTGTCTTAAATTACTATGATCTCTGAGAGTGGCATTTTAGGTAATTTTTAANGAAATAAAGGAAACATTTCTAGATAGAAAACTAAAAAACTTGTTAAGTAGTATGTAGTGAAGCTTTGTTTAAATGAATTCTTATTAGAAATTAAATGAGAAAGAAAAGATACAACCTACTCCATATATAAAAACATTGAGGGGTTGGGGATTTACCTCAGTGGTAGAGTGCTTGCCTAGCAAGCAAAAGGCCCTGGATTTGGTCCTCAGCTCTGAGAAAAAAAAATTTAGAACATATTTCACTTTCTCAAAATTACAATGATAAGAACAATAAACTCACTAGAAAGTAATCAAAGAATTATAAATTTTACAAAGATTCCATAATGAGCAAAATCTTTGAACAATAGTTTTCTCTGATGTCAATGAACCAATTGTTGACTTAAGAGACACATCTTAGTACTTCAACACTTTCCAGTGTAGAAGTTGTTTNGGAAGTTTACCTTTCAGAATGTGTCCCTTAATAAGCAAACAATCCCCTCCATACACATAGTTTCTTAACATCATTCAAATGTACTTTTGTAAATTGTACTCTTCCTGGAACTATTAAAATAATCTACTGATTCTGACTCTAGTTACAGCTGTCACTTAATCTATTTCTGATAAATTGTCACACTTGTAACTTTGTTCTTTTTCTCAGTTTAGAACTGCACAATGTTAGTGAAATGTTTAGACAAGAAACCTTGTGAAGGAAGAGTAGGTTAAAATAAATGCAACATTATATAATTTTGTGTTTTCTCTGCAAATAGTTTAAAAATAAAGGAGAATAAAATTACTCATTTGACATTTCAAACTATTGAAATAAGCCTTGATCATACCTATAGTTATGCACTCCCACGGTCTACTGTGAAAAATCCTTTATCAAATCATTGGAATCTATCATAACAGTTAAAGAGCTGTATTTGCTAATTTTATAGCACTTTTTTCTCTCATATTTTTTTCTGATGCTCATCATTAGTACACAAATCCACCAAGTTTAGAATATAGGTGAGATAATATGTCACAAAGTTAGGGGAACTGAGATGCTTGCAAATGCTCAATCTCTTATGAGTGCAGAAGGCCCAGTTATTTCCCCAAATAGTTCAAAACATTTGCACAACTGGCATACATGGATTAAAGATCACGTTTGTTTCTTTCTGTGCATTCTTTTAAGTTTACTAGCAACTTTTCACCTTATATATTGCTGTTTTACCTGCAATTAAAATATTGGCAATTTCTGAATATAGTGTGCAATAAGCCTTAAGGCTTTGATAGCTTGGAAGAGGTGCAGTTGNTAATGGAATTCAACGTGGTTACAGTGTCCACACTACAGCACCTGCACTCTGGAGCGTTACCTAGTGTGGTTTGCATTAGTTGAGAACTGTCCTCCAATCTCAGAGATTTACTCAAAGGTTTTACATACCGTCATGGTGACGATGATAAAGCAAAAACTATAATTACAAAAAGTTGCAGCTTGAAACTTGATACATATTAATTTTCTTTTTGATGTGAAGCAATTGCTTCTCAAAACAGCTTTATAAGCTAAATTGCTTGCTCATTTGGTTGATTATTCCATAGACAGAGCAATGTCTTGGTGATATTTTAAAAAACTGAAGGAGAAAAGTGGACTAGAAGCCTCAGGATCATGCCAGAGATTTCTAGAAGTTATAAAAATTTCTGTCAGAGATTCCCAGGAAAGGAGACTAGTTTACAAAGTGAGCAGGCCTCACCCTACTGTTCTGGTCCAATGAATGAATACAGAAGGGCCATGAACTTGATGGGAAAAGCATCCTTGCACAAGTCATCTCCCTAGTGCTACTTCCTGGCTTCCCACACTCTTGCAGGGCATCGATACAGGACAACGAAAACATCTCATTAAGTCCCATCAGTGCTGAGGTGTTCTGTCCTTCTGCATCACCAAATGGAACTGGTTGTCATTTTCCAAGTGTGGAAGTTAAACTGCACCAGTGGAAAAGAAATGACCCTGAAGTGGGAAGTAGGAAAGGCTGAAAACCCAAAACCAAAACCAAAAAAACACTACAACCATCATCGTGTTTCTTAGGAAACACAATTATTATGAAACAAAACATGGTAATGCTTCTGTGGAATTTGTGTGTTAGCACTGAACTCTGCTCAGTCAGATCACTCAAATCACAAGGATACTTTAGCAAGCTTGTTTTAGGGACAGCATGATTTCCTGGATGAGGGAGAATGTTTTCCCTAGGCTGATTTTAGCTAGAAATTTGGAATTTCATCCAATGTGTTCTAAATAATGAGTATTTTCATGTTATCAAATCTAAATGGATTTAAGTTAGACTGATTTGAGGGTCGCTTTACTAGTGGAAGATCTCAGGGACTCTGTTATACATTCAATGCTGCCACAGACTATTGCCATTTGAGAATACAGTATCTTTTATTATATTATTTCTCTTCTGAGAACAATTGTTTTGTTACACTTTTATAAAATTCATGGGGGGACTAAAGATCACATCAGATTTTTAGTTTCATGGAGAAGAAATTTTAAATGCTTCTGTTTTATTATATCTGGCCTTTGTCTAATATCTTTCATTTTTAGATTTTTATAATAGTTGAACAAAACTCAGAGTGGCATTAAAGATAGAAATTTCAAAATTTTTAGTATGCCCATTCTTGATGCCATCCTAACATTAAAATATCTGATCAAAATTTCCATTTACTATGTAATAAATCCATTTCCCCTCAAAGTATATTGTGAATGTAAAAATGAAAATAGACATTTATATGCAGTCTGAGCTAGAAAAGTGCTGATGCTATAATTAATATTGTACCATAATATCTTTTTAATCTATCATGCTGCCTTTTGCCCTTTATGTTATGTCAGAAAGGAATGTAATGAATGAGTGTGTCGGTGGCTATCAGCTTGAATTTGGTGAAAAGTGCGGCAACATGACATTTAATGTGATTAAGCCAGATAGAGATTCAAGTTTATTGGCTTTCACACAATCGAATATATAGCCTATGATGATAAAAATTTCAACTCTTTTTAAGAAGGCGATTTCTTGAATTTATTTTAAAACTCAATTTGAATAAAGGACATTTGATTCCATGTGAGATTCAACATGATTCTCAGCCTCTCTCATGCTTTCTATGGTGGTAAACACAGTCAAACACCAAAATATCCAACATCATAGGAGAAAAACTAGGGTTTATTATTAAATCAAAAAAGAATTGGCATGAATCTGACTTGAGACAGCTGCTTAGGGGATTAGTGTAGAGTGTCTTTTCAAGTCCCAAGAACATTTCTCTTCTCTTTTATATCAGAAGGGGGCACTAGTGGTCCATTTTTAACAACAGTGGAGCAGCATTTCTTTTGTTGTGTGACAGTTGATAATAAATAAATATTATTTTCTGTTTAATGTTGAGATAATTGCATGAAAAATTAAGATTGTAACTATTTATTATTAAAAAGTTAAATAATTAAAAGTTTGTAGGCAAATATAATTTTAACGTCTCTTTTCATTTAAGGATCTTGCACAAAATTAAGAAGTCCTGTTGTAGCCNAGCTACAGTGTCAATTCTTGTTGTTTAATGCTCACATTAACGATTACGGTGAATGAGTGCGGTAATTTTATGCACAGACACAAGCACACACATTCAGTGAACTATATACATTTTAATCTTTCAATCACCAACCTGTAGTCGACACCCAAACACAACAAAAGAACCTTACTATTTATGTAACTTGTTGGATCAGTATTTATTTTCAACATGAATTGTGACTTAAATAGAATCAGCATAGTACATTATCCTGTAATTTCCAGTTTGATTAAATGGCTGGTGCATGTGCACACTTAACGGGATAACTGCACTTTNCATCCTCGCAGCTCTCTATTAAAAGATAAACTGTGAATCTATGGTTAGTCTACTTCCTGGCAAGCATCGCTATGTCCAGATCATCTGCTTAGATAAGTGTGACAGGGTAATGTGGTATTATAATTCCACAAACAAAGTATTTGGAGAATTTCAGAGATATACCGGAGATAGAAAAACTGTCTTAGGCTGGGTATAGCAGGCAGGCATGCAGGGACAAGGAGAAGGAGAACAGATGCAGACTGGCAGCCTCTTTGCTTACAGACAGTACACGATCTGAATTTAGCAAGACTCCTTTCCTCCCTGCCCAGAGCTCTTCCATGTAAACGTTAAGATGTTGAGACATGCATTATGTTTTACATTTTCTGTTAAGTTTTGCAGAAAATCATATGGCTAAGTAGTCCTTGTATTATAATGGGGAAAGGTGTGAGGAAAAACCTTCCAAAAATGAAANCCACTTGTCAGTTCGAATTTGACATGTTTTATTACATAGTAAAACCTGTCAGCTAAAATTTTAAAGATTTACACCTAAGTTGTGACTGGAAACAGGTAACTGTCCTTTCAAAACAGGTATTGTGCACATAGACATGGAAATTTGGAGAACCATGTGCTGTGGATAGCTAGTTTGCTTGCAAAGTGAATTTTAAAATTTAAGTAACTTTCTGCTATTTAAAAAAAGTACTCAGATGTGAGAGTTTGAAGGCTAGGAGCTGTGTGACTTCACAGAATTTGACAAGTTTGCATCTGAATTTGCCTACTCAGTCAACTCACACTGCCTTTAACATCCACTCCAAACCATGGAGCCCTAGATTTAATGCAAGGCTTGTTATTTATTTAATGTCAAAAGTGATAATGTTTTACATTATCGTCAATTGTTAAAATTTGTGGATATTAAAGTATTTAATTCAACAGAATTTTTTTCTCAATAGAAAATTAATTTTTTTATAGCTGAAAATATTCTGAGTTCCCAAATCTTAATCACTCATTTTGAATATTTTTTTTCCTAGAAGAAAAAAAAAGCTTAGGAAGAATTATTTTTCTATGTAGGGANCCACCAAATTTTATTTTCTCTAATTTTAAATAGCTGTTATTACTTTTTTCTCCTTTGTACCCTGAATGAGAGATGGAGACAAGAAGAGGAAGGAACAGAAGGGAGAGAGAAAAACAGAAAGGAAAAGAAAAACGATGGAAGGGAGCGAAGGAGGAAGAAAGACAAAAGGATGAGAACTATAACAACAACAACAACACGAGGCAGGGAAGATGTGGCGATCATAGCGAAAAGAGTTAAGAAAATGATCAAAGAGAAACACATCTTGGAGAGGTGCTTGCATTCCGATGAACTGACTCCACTCCTGCAGACTTTCGGTACTCTGAGTGTGATCCTGGCAGCAGCTCGAAGATCGCACATCCCAGAACTTTCAGAACAACACGATTTCAAGAAACTGTGTGACTCAGAGGATACTTCTGGCATTAAGTTTGTGAAAAAAGGAGGGTTTGCTTTTGTATTGCTCTTCAAATATAAGAGAAAATTTTGTTTCTGCCAACATAGTTAAAAAAGCCATCCAATTATTACAACGCCAGCTTTCTCTTTACAAATATCAAGTGTAATTAAAGCAAAGAGCTAAATATTATAGAGGAAATAAAATGGAAAATGTTGGCTGTTGGAAATTGGCTTGGTATGGGCTTTATGGAACNGTGGCATTTACTGAATTGTATCAACTCTGCTTTACGTTTTTAGACAGCGTTTGGGGCTGAACTGTCGATCTGCCTGCTCTGCATTAGTAACAGCCACAAAGAATGTATCATCTGCTCAAATATTTTTCCCACCTGGTAATTTTTTTCATCAGCTTCTTCAACAACCAGGCATATTTTGGCTATGAGTAGTCATACACTAAAATCTTCCCAACTGTGTGTGTGTGTGTGTGTGTGTGTGTGTGCATGTGCTTGTGTGTGTGTGTGTGTATGTGTGTGTGATTTCTGATATTTCTGTTCCTTGTTTTCCCACATTTGCTTCAAAGGCTGTGGCTAACTTGTGCGGTCTTTTAATCAATGTTTTCAATTATTTAAATATCCCTGTTCCTTCTTTAATGCTTACCTAANTATTTTCTTATTTTACCCTTAAGCAAAATGTCAAATTCTTGGCAGATGAACCAGTCTGCTTTCTTGAGTAGAAGGAAAGCAGTATCATTTCAATGTTTTGTCTATTTAAATAGTGCTATGCATTCTTTAGCCTTCTGCAAACAGGGAGTGCTCACCTGGAATCATCATTAGCTAACACAACAGAGAGTGGTTTGGCTATATTATCCTCATAGGTTGAGTGCTGCCTAGGAATATTTTCTCTTTTATTACACACTCCTGGATATTGCCTTTACTGCAAGTCACAATCNTGAAAGTGGAAATATGCAAACATTAAACAGTATGTAAGACTACATGTATGTTACTGAAATGAAAAATGAAAAACAATGTATGTATATATATATGTATATGGAAAAATGGCATACAGAAATATTTGTGAAAATCATTCTACACATTTAAAATGTTTATAGAAATTAGCAAGAAATAAATTTAGCCAGTCATTAAACAGTTGTCCTTGAATGAGGGAACCTGTGAGAGAAGCAGGATAATTTAAGACACGTATTTACAAAAAGTAATAATAGTGTGGGGCATACCTTGAACCAGATTATATTTTTGTGTGACTGCAAGAAGTACTTAAGTATTTTGGGAAAGCATTTTTTTCTTAAGAATAAAATGTGAACCACTTATTTGTATTTACAAATAAAGGCTTTAGGGTGAAACAGAGCTATGATCAGGGAAATCAGTGTTGACTCTAAGAAGATTGTGGGGGTGGGTCTTGTAAATATATTGTTACTGCTCTCAACAAATCGTTTGTACTCTAAACAAANAAAATAAAAATTTAAGNTATCTAATATTTATAAATGTAGTAGAATCTCTCTTTGCTTTAAATCTAAAGAACATTTTTTAATTCAATTTTTTTCTTGGAAATTTTTTGTTTTTATGTCCAGGGCCTGAACTCATCTTAGATACAGAATTCTGCACAGAACAAAGCAACTTTGTTTTTCTCCTTCTGAATTTTGCCTTTCAAACCCATTGTTTAGGGTTTTCTGTCCTCAGAGGTGTGGAAAACTTTGGATTTTCTCAATAGATCAGATTTTAAATAAGTTTCTGCTCAGATGTTGCCCACTGAATTCTGCATCCCATTATCCCATAGTGGAGAGAGTTTCTGACACTCAGTTTTGTGTTGTCAGAACATTGTGGAAAAACTGATCTCCCAGTTAAGTGACCTCTACTCACCACACTCACTCTCTGATAACAATGTCACATGGAAGTGATGTCCAGGGTCTACAATTAACATCCNCTTGGCTGATTCTTTCCAAACATAAGGGGAAGTGGCATTTCTGAAAGTGTATGTTTTCTGTAATTGAAAACATGGTTAGTGATATTTTTGTGCTAACCCATCTTTACATGTTTGGCTGGCTGTGGAAGGTGCACAATCATGCACTTTTGTTTAAAGTGTCCCTGTGAAGAGGAGGTCGTGTGTACATTGATGCTCCTATGAATGAATATAGTTACATTGTGATTAAATACAATGGAATACATTATTAAGATATTATTGTGCATTTCCTATAATGTATTTCTTATTTATAGAGCTATACATTTTTGCTTAATAAATGAATTTGCAAATTTGAGTGACATTTTTGAAGTTATACTGTGAATATTCTTATCTGAAACCAAATCTAAAGAATGTAGTGACACGGTCATAGAAATGTGAATGGGCCACTGAATGCATTTCCCCCATGTTCTTAGTTCAGACTGCAACCCCAAGATGAGGAACAGAATAAACTATGTGTTCCAAGTTGGAGTGCAAGGTGTCACACTGTGCTCATTCCATTGTGGGGTTAGGAAGTGTATTTTCCATCATTAGTCCATTTCCAACTCCCTGATACACAAAAGTTGATTAAACAAGTGGGGAAGCACCGGGCAGTGGTGGCGCACGCCTTTAATCCCAGCACTCAGGAAGCAGAGGGAGGCAGATTTCTGTGAGTTCGAGGCCAGCCTGGGCTACCAAGTGAGTTCCAGGAAAGGCGCAAAGCTACACAGAGAAACCCTGTCTCGAAAAACCAAAAAAAAACAAGTGGGGAAGCAATCTTAAATTCAGACTCAGTTGGAAAGAGTCGTCTTGGAAGGAATGGGAAAGGATGAAAATGAGAAATTTTACAAATTAAAAAGGAACAGACCTATTTGGCAAATGATATAGATATGCAAATAATTCATGAATCAGAAACCTATATGGTTAATAAAAATATTTCATCTTTACTAGAAGAGCTAATGGAAATTACAGCAAAGATGAGAAATGACTTTAAACTTCTAAGAATGGCAAAAAAGGAAAATGTCTGGCAACTTCAAGCACTGACTAGGATGTGAGGATATGGTAGCCTTGCTGGTGTCAGTGTCAACTGGCGTTATCACTTTGGACAGCCATTCAATAGTCACCTGTGCATTCTATCAGTGGATCTGGCAGAGGACTTTACTGTTCTACTTCTGAGTGTGTGTCCTGAGATGTACTATTACCACCACTCATGTGTAGTCACATTTCTGTTTACATTTAAATTAAATTGGAGCTAAACAAAATAAATCAGTTATTCAGTCATATTGACAGACTGAAAGTGCTCACAAGGCCCAGGACAGGCAATTCCTCTACTGCAGAAAGTTACACAAAAAAGAAGTGAAAAAGGTGTTCTTCTCAGCATGAATTATAACAGAAATAATAGCAATTAGAGCTAGTAAATGCCATTCAGGGTAGAATGAAAATGTACATTGTGATATAGTCGTTCTATGAATGATATACCAGTTAAAAGAAGTGAGTCAGAAGTATATTTAATAAGAATAACACTAGAAAATATATAATTCTGAGGTAATTTTTAAATGTATTTTTATTTTATGTGTATGAGTGTTTTGCTTACATGTACATCTGGAGCCCAAGGAGGTCAAAATAGAGCATCAGATACTCTGGTCTTAGAGTTACAGGTGTCATGAGCCATCATGTGTATGCTGGGAATCGAACCAGATTCCCTGAAATAGCAGCCAGTGCTCTACACTGCTGAGCCATCTCTNTAGCTCTAAAAGGGAATTTCAAGTTTCATTGTCTAAGGGTTTCTATTGCTGTGATAATACATCATGACCAAAGCACCCTGGGGTAGAAAGGGTTTATCTTAGCTCACAACTCTCAGGTCATAGTCTATCACCAAGGGAAGCCAGGGCAGGAACTCAAGGAAGGATCCTGGAGGCAGGAACTAAAATAGAGGCCATAGAGGAACACTGTTTACTGGCTCACTGTGCATTGCTTGCTCATTGTTGTCTTATAGCACATTGGATCACAAGTCTGGGGATAGACCTAATCAGTGAAATCGGCCTTCCCCATTGGATCACAAGTCTGGGAGTAGACCTAATCAGTGAACTCAGCCTTCCCCCATCCATCATTAATCATCAACCAAGAAAATGCATCACAGGTTTGTCTACAAGCCAGTGTAGTCAGTGCATATTCTCAATTGAGATTCTCTCTTCTCATATGACTCTAGTTTGTGTCAAATTGCCATAAAAGTACCAACATAGTTATATATGCTAGTAGTTTATCTATATAAATTAAAACTATCATATAACATTATTATATACTTTTTTGTTGTTTTATTTCTCACTCCTTTTCTGCCTTAGTTACTTTTCTAGTCCCGTGAAGAGATATTATGACCAAGGCAATTTATAAAGAAAAGCATTTAATTGGGGGTCTGCTTATAGTTTCATCATGGTGGGAAGTGGACAGTCATGACCATGGAGCAATAGCTAAAAGTGACTTTGAAGACAGAAAGAGAGACTGGCATTGGCATGGGCTTTTAAAACCTCAGTGCTCTTCCCAAGTGATACACCTCTTTCAACAAATCCATACCTCTTAATCCTTCCCAGAACAGTGCCATCACCTAGGGAGAAAGCATTCAAACACGTGAGCCTATTGAGTCCATTATCAGTCAAACCACCATACTTTCTTTTTTATATTATATTTTAGGCTTAGACATTTTAACTAAAATAGAATTATTTCACTTTCCTTTTACCTTTTCCTCTCTCTAACCCCTCCCAAGTCCCTTCCCTTCAACTCCTTCTATGTCCCCTTGTAACTCTTAAAATGATAGCCTCTTTTTGTCCTGGTTAATTTATATATACTGTGTGTGTGTGTGTGTGTGTGTGTGTTGTCTGTTTCTGTTTGTTTATGTGTAATATAGTTTCAGGGATGACCATTTTTTATTGGACAACATATTAGGAGGCTCTGCCTTGGGAAAGTCTAAGTCTCCATCTCTTAGCAGTCATCAGTTGTCTGTTTTCCATCTCTTAGCAGTCATCAGTTGTCTGTTTTCCTGTTGTATTAGTCTGAGTTCTCTAGAGGANTAGAACTTATAGAATGACTATATGGAGGAATGATGCTTGATAGCCTGTGTGAACTCATGCTTAACTAACTTCCTTATATAGCCTAGGACCAATTGCCTAGGGAATGGTGTCATCCACAGGGTAGGACCTTCTCCAGTAATCAACAGTCAAGACAATTCCGCTCAGGCCAGTCTCATCTGGGCAATCCCTCAATATAAACTCCCTTCTCAGATGACTCTAGCTTGTATCAAATTGACAGTTTATGATAAGTAGGACATATACCTACACATTTTTTTCATTGTCAGTGCAGGGATCAATTAAATACATGAGACATTTAATACTTTTTAATAAATAAGTTTTGTGTTATATAATTTTGTCCAACTACAGGCTAATGTAAGCATGTTTAATACAGCCCATGACACCCAATAATGCTTTGAAGTTTAG
>LZPO01055207.1:32516-54499 GCA_001675575.1 Neotoma lepida
GAGGGTAAGGTCTCCCTTGAGGAGTCCACAGTCTGGCATTCTAAGTTGAGGCAGGATCAAGGCTCTCCCACCTCATGTCAAGGCTGAGCAAGGTATCCCACCCTAGAGAATGTGTTCCAAAAGGCATTTCATGCACCTAGGATAAGTCCTTGGTCCCACTGCCAGGGGATCCCCAAAACAGATCCAGCCACATAACTGTCACCCACATTCAGAGGTCCTAGTTCTGTCACATCTAATATCCATTTAATAGTGAGTACATACCAGCTGACAGGCCAGAGTCCATGAGGTCCCATCAGCCTGGGTCAGCTAACTCTATGGTTTTCCCCATCATGATCTTGACCTCACTTGCTCCTGTAATCGCTCCTCCCTCTTTTCAACTGAAGTCTAAGAGCTCAGCCCAGTGCTTGGCTGTGGATCACTGCATCGTCTTCCACCAGTTACTAGATGTAGGTTCTATGATGACAATTAGGGTAGTAACTAATCTGATTATAGGTGAAGGTAAGTTCAGGCACCCTCTCCACTATTGCTAGGAGCCTTAGCTGGTGTCATCCTTGTGGGCATTTCCCTAGCACCAGGTTTCTCCCTAACCCTCCAATGGTTCCTTCTACCAAGATACCTCTTTCATTGCNCTCTCTCTCTGTCCCTCTCTTCACTAGGCCATCTCAGTCCCCCCTGTTCCCATCCCCCATCCCTTTCCTTCTACCCCCCTTCCCAGTTTACCCAGTAGAGCTTAACTGTTTTACCTTTCTAGGACCCTCCATGTATGTCCCTCTTAGGGTCCTCTTTTTACCTAGCTTCTCTGGGGTTGTGGATTATAGCCTGGTTGTCCTTTGCTTTGCATCTAATATCCATTTAATAGTGAGTACGTACCATGTTTGTCTTTTTGGGTTACCTCTCTCAGGATGATTCTTATTAGTTCCATCCATTTGCCTAACAATTTCATGATGTCATTGTTTTTTACCACTGAGTAGTACTCCATTGTGTAAATGTGCCACATTTTCCTTATACATTTTTTAGTTGAGGGGCATTTAGGTTGTTTCCAGGTTCTGGCTATTATGAATAATGCTGCTATGAACATGGTTAAGCAAGTGACCTTGTGGTATGATTGACCATCTTTTGGGTACATGCCCAATAGTGGTATTGCTGGGTCTTGAGGTAGGTTGATTCCCAATTTTAAGAAATTTTTTTAATTCATTTTACATACCAACCACAGATCCCCCTCTAATCTCTCCTCCCACTCCCCCCCTTCTCCCCCAACCTTCCCCATTTCCTCCTTCAAAAGGGTAAGGTCTCCCATGGGGAGTCAGCAAAGCCTGGTATATTCAGTTGAGGAAGGATCAAGCCCTCCCCTCTGCATCAAGGCTGAGCAAAGTGTCCTACCATAGGTAATGGGCTCCAAAAAGTCAGCTCATGTACCAGGGATGTTTGAGGGGCCCCTGGCAGTGGGATCAGGAGGATATCTTAGCAATTAAGAATACATATTGCTCTTGCAGAGGACCCAAGTTTGAGTCTCTGAACCTATGTCTGGCAGCTCACACTCAAAACCACCTGTAAATAGCTCAAGAGAGATCCAATACCTCTGATTTTGGCAGGCACTTGCCCTCACATGCACATACTCCCCTGCAAACAGACATACAGTTAAAACTAAAAATAAATCTTTAAAGACAGTTTTGACTTATGGTATTTTCAACTCAAAGAAGATTTGTTGAGACACAACATATTTTTAATTCAAGGAGAAACTGTATAGGTAATTTGAGTTCTCAATTCTATAATTACCTGAAATATTGATGTGATTCATGGTGTTTTACTTAGACTAAGAATAATGTATATCTATATCCCTTAAAATGTAGAAGTGAGATGATACAGAAACTTGATGGGCCATTGGAAAATTTAAAAAATGGACAGAATACAGATAAGCAAAAACTCTCATTTTTCTGAGTTAATTATTTTTTCTTATATAGTAAATGTATTTTTAAAGAAAAGGTCAAGTAACCAAAGTATATGGAATTTATAGTCTATTTTGTGATAAATATGTATATTGTTTGTTTCCTAAAAGCTCTTTGAGAAATATCAGTAATTTTTTATTGAATATGTTTAGAATCAACTATTCTTAGCTATACATTGTGTATTGTTTATATTCATGGTGTGTATTACTCATGATAAATGCATGTTTCTTTGTTGCTAATATGGCATTTAGATTTACAGTTTTTTACTTTGATTCTTACTTCATATCGTATATAACAATGAGCTCAAAATTAATAAAAGGTAAAATTAAAATTAGAAAACATTTAGAAGGAAACAGGTAAGAAAACTTTGCACTATGCAAAGTTTTCACAGGATGCAAGATGCTGTTATGGGAAAGACTGATGACTTAGACTCTGTAAAAAGAAATTTCAATCTACAAAAGTTACCAAAGATAATGAATAGAAATTTATGGAGGAAATATTTGCAATTTTTGACAGAGGATTTGCATCAAGATCTCCTNACAAATTAACAAGAAAACAACCTAACTAAAAATGAACAAAACATTAAAAATCATGTTTTATAAAAGAGCCATAGTTTTAAAAAAAACACACAAAATATGCTTAATATCATTAGCTGTGAAATAAACCCATAATGAGATGTAAGCTCTAAAGACTGACAGCCTGAGTGTTGGAGAATGTAGAATAACAAATGCCCTCCTGTACACCTGGTAGATGTTCAAAGTTGAAGAACGAATTTGGCTGAATTGTAAAGTTTCTTATAAAGTTAAATGTACGCGAGTGATCCTGAATCTTAGTGCTATACAGGAAAGAAATCCTGTGTCCACACAAAGATTGTCCCACAAATATTCACAGTAACTCTATTGGCCATAAATACAAACCGGAAACAATTTAAGTATGTATTATTAGAACAGGTGCAATTACAAAATAGTTAATAAATATGGACAAGCGCTGCCATTTTCTTCTCATTTACTTTTTATTATTCCACCATTACAGCTATTTTCTAAACCATGAATAATTCAAATAAATATTGTTTAATTACATTTAGAGATTGGTTCAATCATTTATTAGCCAAAGCATAAAATGTATTCATTCAACATTGACTTAATTTTCCAAGATATTTTCCTATGAGTTTATCTCATTAGAAATAAATATTCATAAATATAAGTATACTACTTTATAATCTATAATGAGCTCATAGTAAATGCTCAAGCTATTTCCATTTGTTGAAAAAAAAAGATCAATAGGGTTGCTTCAGTAACAGCAATGTGTATGCNTTTGTTTTGATAACACACAGAGAGGTATCAATTGGAGTTTATTTACATATTATTGAATCAAAATGAAATAAGTTTTTGGAACATATTTTGGCCAACAATTCTTTTTGTTGTTTTTAAAATGCTAGGTCTCTTTGATTTTTCAAAGATGTCTCTAAAAATTTTTGTGCTGAATGCTGAATGTATTCCTAGTATTGTATCATTCTGTTTGCCCTCAAATTTCTCTTTACACCACCCCAACAACATAAATACAGAAGAGGTCATATGGGGAATGTCCTCTGCCTGAATTCATTTTCCATAGAAAAAGAAACCAAGTCATTGTTTTTTATTTTATAATTTCTCACAAAGATACACCCATTGTGTAAAATTGTCGCTTCATAATTTTAAACCTAAGACAAAAACGAACTTCCAATTCTTGATTATAGCTTCTCAAAATGTACAGTATAATTATTGTTGAAAGAGTGATTATATTCTAAGTCCCTGTTTCACACCCATTCAATTTTTGTTTGCTTTTAACTTTTGGAATTTTAAAACATTTTCAAAACAAAAGTGTAATTTGTGGAACATAGACATAAAGGGTACATGTTTTTATAATCACTATGAATAAACATGATAATATTTTGTACATATTACATTTTGCTTTCAAAATTCAACATCTATAAAAGTCTTGTTCCTTGATGTGTAAATGTTTGGGGAGTTATTCTGTTTATTTTATGTACTTCTCCTCCACTCCAAGCTGTTTTTCCATGCCTGGGCATGTAGATAGTGCTTGTTGCTTGTAGAAACATATTTACAGAGTATTTACCTCCTGACTCTGCCCAGATCCTGTTTTTTGAAAAATAATTATATGAAATAGGAGCCTTTTCTGTCCTGGGACACAAAGCATACACAAAATACATGTACAGAACGAGTAGGAGTAGATAATGGAGTTGGAATAGAAAGTATCAACTACAGGCAAGACAAGTATTTTTTCATCTTCATTTGGTTAAAACAGATTTCTGGCAAAAGTTCTTTTTGTGTAACCGGTACACTGAAGCATATTTTTGAGACTCTAAGGGTCCAATGCATACATTTCAATTGTGGCAAAATATTTTTTGTACTTGCTTTTCCTAGTGTAATCTTGTGTGAATTTTAGTTTTGTTTTTAGTTATGGTCTGTTGTGACACCAAGGAAATAAGGTTAGCCTAAGTGATTCTTCAGGGTTGATGTTTTCTCTAAGAACATTCTGACAGGTTGTGCCAAGTAGTGCCATAATCCTTTGTATTTGAGAACTGGTGCTAGTCTATCTGTTCCTTGCTGTGTTTCCTTTTTTTCAGTAGTGTATGATGGTAGATAATCAATGGTTAAATGGATTCTTAATGATTAAGCCAATACTGAAAGGATGTAGAGATAATGACTAAATTAATAGATAAATGTTCCCTGGGAGCTGATAGAAAGTGGAGCTAGTTGATACAGTAGATTTGGAGAATAGACTTTAGACAGTTGATTGCCTAGCTAGCTAGACATGCATATACTCACTATGAAGACAATAGTGGCTCAGTCTGTCACCAGCACTTTTTTGCTCTCATCTTTTCTGCTTATCCAGAGAGTTTCTGGAACATGTTTTCCATGTATACTAATGATTTTCAACCTTCTACCTGGAGGCATAGTCCTATCTAAGGGAAATTCACAGCCTCAGCCATTAGCAGGGAGTGACAGACAAGGGAACGGAGTTCATGAATAAACACTTCATGTTTTTCTTATTTATCAGGACAGTTCTGTGGCATGTCCTACCTTGTCTCTCAGAGGTTATACTACATAGTGGGGTCCCAGGTTTTTTGATGATCATGTTGACTTACTCTTTACCGTTCCCTTTCTTTTTCGGTCTCACTATCATCACTTGAGTGCTTCTTGGGATTATGCCTCAACGAAGCACTTAAATCTCAACTCCTAAAGATCTGAGATCTCAAAGCAGATCTGAAGGTCTGCTTTACAAGGGACCAAAACTAATTACTATAAGTAGTAATTAGGGAAATAATAGTAATAGTAATTAGAGAAAAAAGTAAAACACTGTTCAACTGTCCTATAGACTTCCTGAACATTTATAATCTTCTAAGATGAAGCTTTATCTGGTAATTTTGCATATTGAGCTCTCTTCCAAATGTTGATGCTATGTTTAAGCCATTACCCATTATCATCAGTGTAGGGAAAATGGGCTGGCTAAAGAAACCCACCCTGACCCTGGAGTTCAGACCAGGGAAAGAAACACAGCCTGGCTGGGCAGTGGTGGCGCACGCCTTTAATCCCAGCACTTGGGAGGCAGAAGCAGGCGGATCTTTGTGAGTTCAAGGCCAGCCTGGGCTACCAAATGAGTTCCAGGAAAGTCACCAAAGCTACACAGAGAAACCCTGTCTCAAAAAACCCAAGCCTCCCCCCCCCCCAAAAAAAAAGAAACACAGCCTGGGTTTGGGACCTGAGCCAGAGAAATGAACACTTTAAGGATAAACACTGGGTAAACCCAGAACTAAGAAAACATGCTCTGACTCTGAAACTAGTACCAAAATAACACTCTTGGTTCCTAAAATCAGAGTCAGTGAAAGATATGTGCCTGACCTTAGAATTAGTGTCCAAAAGCCAAAAAAGGCCAGTGAAAGAAACACAGTTTGGCTCTCACATCAGGGCCATCTTTGCCCCTAGCCCACAAAAGTGACCAATCTTAGGGCAAGAAAAAAAAAACTAGCCAATCCCTGTTGACTCCCCCCACGCCATCCTATATAAACTGCCCTGCCTGGGCAGTTGTGAGTTTTTTTCTCCACCCTGGTAGAGGCAGCTACCCTCCTGGACTCCTCTTTTCCAAATAAATCTCTTTCTCAAAAGAATTTTGGATGTGAAGACCTTCATTCACTGACACATAGAAGAACTTTGCTGGGATGTCCCATAGTGGACTGAGCAAAGAGGAGCTGGACAGAAGAACTTTGCTGAGATGTCCTACAGTGGACTGAGCAAAGAGGAGCTGAACAGAAGATCTTTGCTGAAATATCCCACAGTGGACTGAGCAAAGGAGAGCTGAGTAACACTTAAGCCTGAGAAGCAGAGCTCTGCTAGGAAGCCCCCTTAAGTGGGGACTGAGCAAAGCTCAGCTGTAGAGGCTTTCCAGGAGAGAAGCAGCATTGCTATATCCTGCGGGGAGACCATCCCCCACCACACCAGGTATAGCCTGACTCTCCTGAACAGTCAGATACCCTTCCCTGCAGAGCTGACCTGGCAGCTCCAGGCCTGACTCTCCCAAACAGTCAGGATACCCTTCCCTGCTGAAGCAGTTCCAGGCCTGACTCTTCAGAAGAGTTAGGATACCCTTCCCTGCTAAAGCAGCTCCAGGCCTGACTCTCCCGAGTAGTCAGAATAACTTCCCCTCCAGGGCTGGACTGTTTCTTTGCAGCCCCAGCCATCAGAGCTGTTCCAAGCAGCTCAAGGTGTCCAGGACGCCTACAGGGCAGAGCTGTTCTAAGCAGCTCGAGGTATCCAGGATACCTCACCCTCTGGGGCTGGACTGTTTCTCTGCAGCCCCAGCCATCAGAGCCCACTGAGTTGCAACTTTGTTGCTTACATTTTGGTGCCAAAACCCAGGACCAAGTGCACTGAGTTGCAGCAAAGTGACTACAATCAGGGTCACTAATGTCTTTTCAAGCTATAAGATTTCATGTATACCAAAATTAAAATGTTTACTATTAAGGAATATTATTCACTTTAAAAGTATAAACATTGTGCTGTGTGATTGAAGACAGTTAAAATGGAAGTATTAGGAATTTAATTGCTTTAAATTTCTAAGTAGTAAATTTTAAGATATTAATATCTGTTTAAATTTTATATAACTCTGACCTTACATATGAATATGCAACAATTTATGACTATACAAGTTAAAACTCTAGGTCAATATGATATTTGCAGGCAAATGGATGGAACTATAAAATATCATCCTGAGTGAGGTAACCCAGACTCAGAAGGATAAACATGTTATGTACTCACTAATAAGTGGATACTAGATATAAACCAAAGGACAATCAGTCTGCAACCCACAGATCCAGGGAGGCTACCTAGCAGGAATGACCCTAGGATGACTGTAGCAGAAAATAAGTTTTGGTTTTGCCTAATCACTGGGCATGCTTTAGTGAAACATTTCACTATTAGGATAAGAATTTGTAACCTGTATTTATGTTCAAGATATCTGTATATTATCTCTCCTGCAGTTGTACATCAAATGTTTTAATAAAAAAAAAAACTAAAAAAAACCCACTAAGTCATCATTGTATACAAATTGATTCAAAATTTAGCATTTACTTTATTAGATTGTGAATACAGTGAAATAAATTGGGAAAATAACCCAAACATTGTAAAAATAATCTAAAACAAGGTATAGATTTTAGTTTTCATTGTTTCTCCAAGATTTTCTTGTAATTTTCCACAATATAGGATTTCTTATTTCATTTTCCTTTTAAGATACTTGTAATTTCATTCTGCTGTTGTGATAAACAATATGACCAGCATCAACTTAGGGGAGAAAAGGTCGTAGTCCATCTAAGAGAAGTTAGGACAGGAACTCAAAGCAGGAACCTGAGGCAGAAACCATGGAGATGAAAGGTGCTTGCTGGTTCATTTGCAGGCTGGTTCACAGGTTTATACTTAACTAGTTTCTTATATAGTTCAGGACCGGCCTAGGAATAGTACCACCCACAGTATGCTGGGCCCTTCTGCATCAATTAACAATAAAGACAATCTTCCACAGATACATCCACAGACCGGTATGTGCTAGGCANTTCCTCAGTTGAGGCTTTCCTCTCAGATGAAAGTCAACTTATGAAAAGTGAAAGCAAAAACAACTTGAAGTTTCATCTGTGAGGTGTGAGTTGAGGGAAAAAGGTAGAAATTTATTTTTCTGAACAAACTCAACTCTTGTTTTATTTTGCACATGCTACTTTAGTAATAATTTTAAGACATTTGTAAAATATAATCTGACAACACAACATCTTTCTTGTGTAACAGCTTCAATAAACTGTACAAACCTCTTTCTATTTAGTGATATGACTGCTTTCTGATTGGATTTGAGGCATGTGGAATGGAGACAATCCATGCTTGGTGCTNGAAAACTGAACAAAGGCTCATGGCTGTGGCGCTCATAGCCCATAGGCATAAACCTGTTATTGTTTTGGCAAGTTGTTACACTGTCAAATTTTGTTCTAAATATTTGTGTTTATACCCATAGATCTGGTCTGCTCTCAGTCTTGATCATAGAAGTTTCTTTTCTGCAGTAGGCAGTGGTTAATAAAGAGATACATCATACATTTATACAATGGAATATTACTCAGCTGTTAAAAATGAAATCATTAAATCCTCAAGCAAGTTAAAAACAAAAACAAACAAACAAAACAAAACAAAAAACATCCCCAAGTGTTGTAACCCAGACCCCAAAACACAATTATGGTATGTATTCACTGTGGATGTCATCAAGAAGCAGACTACAATCTATATTAACCACAGAGATTATAAAGTAATCCTCTAGGGGGAGGGATGTATCACCAGAGGAAGAGGAAATAGAAAATACATTTATGGATAAATGGGATTGTGTGTGTGTGTGTTTGTGTGTGTGTGTGTGGAGAGAGAGAGAGAGAGAGAGAGAGAGAGAGAGAGAGAGAGAGAGAGAGAGGAGAGAGAGAAAGAGACAGAGACAGAGAGAGACAGAGAGAGACAGAGACAGAGACAGAGACAGAGACAGAGACAGAGAAACAGGGAAAAGAACAGAGAGGTAGAGGAAAGGGTGTAAATGATGGAATAAGGGGAGGGACAGCTAATATTAAAGGACACTTGATGGATCATATGAAATAGACACTTCTTACATATATACATATATGAAAGAAATCTAAATGAAATCACCAAATAATGGGGGAGACAATGTCCCAAATAGACATCTTTTGCCACCAAGTGAAATGTTAGTGCCAGGTCACATCTAATTGAGTTGTTTGCCAAAGGGGCCCCATGGAAACCTGCAATCAATTGAGCCTATTTCCATGGTGATTGGTAGCTCTCCAGAAACCTATAGTAAGTCCCAATTGCTGAAGACACCACCTACATATCTTATTGAATACCAAGAAGTCAAGGTAATGCTTAACTAGAGCTTCTGCATTTTGACTAGTGTTCATGGTACCAGAAGGTACTCTACATGCTACAAGAAGAGAGCAGTAAACACCAGCCCAGCTGCAAAGCCTTCAATCCACAATAGTGACCTGCCTGCATAATATGCTGGTATAATAGTAGCACAAAAGTTGTGGGAGTAACTAAACACTATCTGACTGGATTTAAGACCTACTCCATATCTGACAGTGCTACAATGGCATAGAACCTGAGACTATGTAGGCCATCAACTGAGGGGAATACCAAATACTATTTTTCTGCTAAAGGAACATAGCAATAAAATGATTTGTATTGACGTTCTGGTATACTCATACATCTTCCTCCTGCAAAAAATGNGAAGAAATGCAGAGACCCACAAGTGGATAGTGTATAGAGAGTGAGAGACCTTGGAACACTCAATCCTAAATGGGAGGTTTTCATGAACTCTTCCTCTCAGTGCTCAGGCAACTCTGTAGAAAAGGATAAAAAAGGATGAATAAGATTGTCAGTGCCAGTGTGGATGGAGGATACCGAGAAAACAGTGACTTCCAGACACAGCAGACTGACATACATATAAACTCACAAAGAGTGGCAGCATTCACAAGGTGTGGTGAATTGAATAGGTATGGCCTCCATAGACTTGTGTGTTTGAATTCTTGACCTATAGGGAGTGGCACTATTAGGAGGTATGGAATAGTTGTAGCCTTGTTGGAGAATGTGTGTAAGGTTTTGAGGACTCCTATACTAAAGCTATGCCCAGTGTGGACAGACTCCTTTGGCTGCTGCCAGATCAAGAAGTAGAACTTTCAGCTCCTTCTCCAGTAGCATCTCTGCCTGCATGCTGCCATGACCTGCTATGATGAAAATAGACTAAACTTCTGAAACTGTAAGCTAGCCCCAATTAAATGTTTTCCTTTATAAGAGGTACTGTAGTCAAAGGACACTGTCAATAAGACAAAATGGCAGCCTAGAGAATGGAAAAAGATCTTTACCAACTCCACATCTGACAGAGGGCTGATCTCTAAAATATGTAGAACTCAAGAAACTAGACATAAAAAAAAACAAATAATCCAATTAAAAAATGGGGCACAGATCTAAGCATAGAATTCTCAATGGAAGAGTTTTAAGTGGCTGAAATACACTGAAAGAAATGTTCAACATCCTTAGCCATCAGCTCTGAGATTCCATCTGATACCTGTAAGAATGGCTAAGATCAAAAACATGAATGACAGCTTATGCTGGAGAGGATGTGGAACAAGGGGAACACTCTTCCACTGCTGATAGGATTGCAAGCTGATACAGCCATTTTANAAATCAATATGGTAGTTTCTCAGAAAATTATGAATTAATCTACCTCAAGACCCAGCTATACCAATTTTGGCCATATACCCAAAGGATGATCAATCATATCATAAGGACACTTGCTCAACTATATTCATAGCAGCTTTATTTGTAATAGTCAGAACCTGGAAACAACCTAGATGCCCCTCAACTGAAGAATGGATGAAGAAAATGTGGTACATTCACANAAAGGGTACTACTCAGCTATTAAAAACAACGACATCATGAAATTTGAAGGCAAATAGATGGAACTAGAAAATATNACCCTGAGTGAGGTAACCCAGAACCAGAAAGACAAGCATTGTATGTATGTGTGGGAGGTATATCCTCATCCCCACATTTCCCTAGAGTACTCTTGAGTAGGAGCATCAGGAAATATTAGTTAGAAGGATAGAGGGGAGAGAAACATATAGAAAATACAGGATAGCCTCNAGAGGGCCTATATCCTAACCTATCAGGCCCCACTGTCTCTGCCCTAAGGTATTTAAAGGAATGCCAAGGGGTAGAGCAAAAGACCTCCCCCCAGCACAGCCAAGTGCAGACCATCTCAGAAACCTGCACTGAGGCCCATGGTCCAATCATCCTCTCTATGAAGACCTGCTGGGTAAAGACACTAGGAAAAATGGGCTCCAACATGTATGTACTCATATGTGTATATTAGCTTCTAAGTAAAAGAAAACCATGCTACAATACATAGACCCAAGAATACTGTGTAACAATGAGGGCCCAAAGAGGGATGCATTGATTTCCTGGGAAGGGAAAATAGAAGAGATTTCCTGAGTAAACTTGGGGTGGGTGGGGATGGGAACATGAGGGTAAGATAGAGGGGGTGGTAGTAATGAAAGAGATGTCTTGATGGGGGCCATTTCACGATCAGGGACCTGGTGCAAGGGAAACTCCCACAAATGTACAATGAGATCCCAGCTAAGACTCCTAGCAATAGTGGGTAGGTAGCCTAAACTGGCCATCTCCTGTAATCAAATTGATGACTACCCTCATTGTCATCAGAGAGCCTTTGTCCAGCAAATGATGGAAACAGATGCAGAGAACCACAGCCAAGCATAGGCCTGAGCTCCAGGAATCCTGTTTAAGAGAGGCATGAAGGATTGTATGAGCCAGAGGGGTCAAGGTCATCACAAGGGAACCCACAGAGACAACTAACCTGGGCTCATAGGAGCCCACAGACACTGGACCAACAGCTATGAAGCCTGCATGAGACCTACCTAGGCCCTCTACCTATATGTNATAGTTATGTATCTTGGTCTACTTGTAGGATTCCTAGCAGTGGGAACAAGCCTGTTCCTGATGCTCTGGCAGGCTTTTGGGAACCTATTTCTCATACTAGATTGCCTNACAAAATCTTAATATGAGGGGAGGAGCTTAGTCCTACCTCAGCTTGATATGCNGTGGTTTGTTGACACCTGTGAGAGGCCTGCCTTTTTCTGAACAGAAATGGAGAAGGAATGGATTTGGGGGAGTGAGGAGAAATAGGGGAAAGAAATAGGAGAATAGGAGGGAGGGGACACTGGGGTCAGGATGTAAAATAAATGAATACATTTAATTAAAAAAAGAGTGTCNTGGTCATGGTGTCTCTTCATGGCAATAGAACCCCTAACTAAAACAGAATTTTGTTATTGTTGGTTTTTTTACTCTTTTTTGGGGGCCCACCACCCAGCTCACAAATAAATTCACACACAGAGGCTTATTACTACTTATGAATGCCTGGCCTTAGCTTGTTTTAGTTTCTAGCCAGCTTTACCTAACTTATCCCGTCTATTGTTTGCCTGTAAAGGAATCTTAAAAGGCCTTATTAATAAAAACCATGGAGCCAGGTATTGGGGTGAATGCTAGAAGATCAGAGAGAAAGAACAAGCCACAGCCAACCTCACCTTGCCAACTCCTCAGCTGATCTTGTTTCCTCAGACTGCAGGCTTCTGAGTCCTCACCCAAATGGATCTCAGCTGAACTGCTGCACAAAGCCTGAAAGCTAAAGAGGCTTAGTTTCTGGTTCTCACACCTTATGTACCTTTCTGCTTCCTGCCATTACTTCCTGGGATTAAAGGCATGTATCTTTCCCANGCAAGACATAGATCTTAAATCCTGGGATTAAAGGTGTGTACTACCATGCCTGGCTCTGTTCTCAGTGTGGCCTTGAACTCAGAGATCTGGATGGATCTCTGCCTCTGGAATGTTAGGATTAAAGAAGTGTGTGCCACCATTTTCTGGCCTCTATGTCTATCTAGTGGCTGTTCTGTTCTCTGACCTCAAATAAGTTTTATTGGGGTAAACAATATTTAGGGGAACACAATATAATCTCCACATTTGCCTCTGGGCTTTTCCTGTTCTCTGTTCTCTTACTTTCGTAAATCTTATTCTTTTGCTTTGTGGCTTGCTGGTTGTGTAGCTGGGTGGCTGGCCCCTGATGTCCTCCCCTTCTCTGGCTCCTTCTAGATCTCCCTTTCCAGATTTCTCTCTATATATATTCTCTCAGCATGCCAGCCCCACCTATCCTTTCTCCTGCCTTGCTACTGACCAGTTCTTTATTAGACCATCAGGTGTTTTAGACAGGTACAGTAACACAGCTTCACAGAGTTAAACAAATGCAACATAAACAAAAGTAACACACCTTAAAGTAATATTCTACAAAAGAAGTTGGTACCAGGGACTCNGGTATTGTGATAGGCCTGAGCAAGATTTTGTTTGGAGAAATGTGGGCGTTGGGAGTTTGGATTAGAAAATCAGTTGAACATTTTAAGTGGGGCTTAATGGACCATACTATTGAGAACATGGAAGATAGTGTTGTTGAGAGTGATTTGAACAGTGGAGGTTTCAGAGAGGAATTTTAGTATGTTGCTCAGAGATCATTCTTGTGATATTTTGGTGAAGTATGTGGCTGCTTTTTGTCCTTGTCTGAAAAGTTTGCCTGAGGCTAAAGAGAAGAGTTTTCGATTAATTCTGTTGGCAGAGGAAATCTCAAAAAGCCTAGTATAGACTCTGTCATGTGGTTATCAGTGTTAACTCCAATGAAGATAGTGAAAAAGAGCAAAGTGAGCAAGTAAAAATACAAAATGTACAGATTGAGAAAAGGGGCACCAGGAAGTGGAGCTAAATGGAGCTAAATCATGTGTTCAAGGAGATAAACAGATTAAGAAATGGAACAAAGGAAGTGGTAACCTCAGGAGAAGACACGACCTAGCTAAGCTTCCAGTTTGTGAAAAGGAATTAAAGAAAAGCTTAGAGTCAGGAGTAGTAGTACACACCTTTAATCCCAGCATTCCAGAGACAGAGGCAGGCAGATCTCTGAGTTTGAGGCCAGCCTGGTCTACAGAGTAAGTTCCAGAAGAGTGAAGCTTCAGCAGTTAAAGCAACCACAGAAAACAGAAAGCTGGTGAAGGTATAATTGAATGAGGGCGCCATGTTTCAGCCTCAGCAAGCAGCAGAACTTGGCAGCTTTGGCCACGTGGTTCTGACTTTAGAGTCAAGGATAGAAGAAAGGAATCTCCCTCCATGACTAAGGAAAGCTGCTGAGGACTAGAAACNCTAACTAAGACACAGGGTATATAAGTCTAAGCCAGATGGGGTCCCAGCCCTGAGATGCAAAGTGGACACAAGCACCTATCCCTAAGCCAAAAGCTATTTCCAATTGATAACCACCCACAAATGAAATATTGGTTTTCTCCAAGGAAGTCTGACTAGTTATAGAAACCACACTTAAGAGAAGCCCAATGCCCAGCAGTGCCGTCAACACAAAATGAATTCAATGCTATCTTTTGAGATGTTTTATATTATAATGATTTTTTGGGGGGGGGATTTTACCTTACTGTAACACGAATCTTAAAAGGTCTTATAATAAAAAAATCCAGAGCCAGATATTGGGGTAAAAGCTGAAAGATCAGAGAAGCAGAACACCCAGCTACTAGCTTACCTCTATGAAATCCTTAGCCTCAAGAGAGAGTTCCTGTTTCCTTATACCTTATATACATTTCTGTGTCCTGCCACATTACTTCCTGGGATTAAAGGCATGTATTACCACTGCCTGGTTCTATTTCTCTCATGTAGTCCAGTGTGACCTTTAACTCACAGAGATCCAGATGGATCTCTGCCTCCTGAGTGATAGGATTAAAGTTGTGTGTGCCACCACTGTCTAGCCTCTATGTCTAATCTAGTGGCTGGCTCTGTCCTCTGATCCCCAAGTACGCTTTATTGGGGGACAAATATATCACCACACCCTACTTTATATTATCTATTATGGTCTCCAATTTTGTATTTTTTATGGGGTTTGTGTATACATATAGGTGTCTCTGTGTATATGTGTTTCTCATGCCTTTTCTTTTTCTTTGTTTTTTCTCCCCCCTCTGGTTTTTAATTTGCCTTTTTCAGTTCTAGTTTGTTCGTTTTTGTTTTTTTGATTGGTCTGCTTGTTTTTTTGTGGAAAGAGTGAAAGAATACATGGAATTGGATAGGTAGGGAGGTAAGAAGTATATGGGAGGGGATGAAGGAGGGGACCATTCATCATTAGAACCATTNATCATCATAGTTCATTCTGAACCATGCTCAGAATATATTGTATGAAAAAGTATTTTGAATTAATAACAATCATAATCATAATAATGATAATGATGATAAACATCTTTTCACAGATGTGGGCTTATAATTCATAGCTGTGTTTTAACAGATTGTTACTTTCATAGCATTTCTTTTTACATTTAGCTTTATGATTTTTGAACAATTACAATTTTATTTTCTTACTGTATTTTCTACAAAACCAATAGAAGTTGGTATGATTTCCCCAAGAAAAATAGTTTTTTCCCAAATGACAAAAGTGTAAACTCAGATTGAGATTTATTTCTGTTGTGTCTTACTATTCACATATCTACAAAAACATGGTCTATAAAAACGTGGTCAGTATTAACATTCAATATACTGCTTTGAAATACCTTTATTATCATTTTATTAGATTTTTGGCTCTCATCATTGAGTTCATTGCAAACCATTCTCTTCAGTTAGAGTTCATATAATTTTCAAGTTCTGTTTCTACCCTGGTTTGATTTTTGTTGGCAATGAGACTAATGTCTTGCAAACTTCACTCTTTCCTTCATTAGATCTACAGATTTTTCTTGGCCTCCAGAAAGGTGTGGATGTTTCTGAAAGATTTATTTTTTAACAATCCGTATTTCTCCTCTAATCCACTGGAAATAAGTACTGTACATGTGCTATGCAATTATGNTATTTTATTTCTTTGTGTTAGAGGGATGTTTGCCTGTAAGAAAACTTTTCATTATATTGAAACTTGGTATAATAGTTATAATAATTTTAATTTATGATGTGCATTTTCCCTTTTCCAATGGAATTTGTAATTTTTATTGTTAATTATGGCATGATTTTGCCCTCATTATACTCTAGCAAACATTTGCAAATCAGTATACCCTGTTGCTATTCGATAGTAAACTCTCCAGCTATCTACTTTGGCCAATGCTTTAATCCTTGCCATTGGTGTCTTTTCACATACAGCTACTTATTTCTCTACATGTATCCTGACTCTAATTCTGATCAGTCTTGAGGCTCCACCACTGTTTTTTGGTCATGTTATATATTATAGTACCAAGTAGTCAGTCCTCTCCTTCTCCCAATATTCTCTTTTCATATCTGTCCTTTTTTTAAAACAATTTCCCTATTCATGTTGATTTCTTATTTAAGGTGGCTTCTTGTTCTACTTTCAGTTTCAGTTTATACACCTTAATTTATTTTACTCTTTGTTTTGTCACCATTTGTTTAGACACTTAATGGTTGGTGCTGGTGGAAGTAAACTTGCTATGGTCTTCCAATGTCAACCTCATTTTATGAAAGAAGTTAGCTCACATAGAAGGTTAAAAAAATAATATTTATTCTTTTCTGCTCCTTGTGTTGTGTGCATGAGGTTAGGCTGCTCCTTTATCCCCACTTGAAGTAGCAGACTTGATACAGCCTGGTGTTCAGTTCATTTTAAATAGATATTCTAGTTAATATCAAGGTTGAGAAACTCCTGCCAAGTCTAATAGGCATACATGCTTTCAGGTAAATAGAGCTCATAACTTTANAGCCCAGAACAGCAGGGGTTGAGTCAACTAAATTTTTTATTATAGTCATTTAGAAATTCATTTAAATATTGTTCATCAGCATCCATTGATCTAACCATTTTTCATCCAGGCTGAGAGGCTCCNGTACAGGCAGCTCCAATGTGCTTGAATCTATCCGGTTGTTTATGCAAAATTTCCAGGTACAATGTGATGATTTCGTTTTATGGCTTGTTTTAGGCTGTGGCAGATCTGAAGTAAATTCCATTTGAACTTAGACTGATGCATCTTGTTTAGTTCTAGTTACTTGGTGTTGATTGGGGTAATGAATCTCTCCCTAATCGATCCACNAGCTGATGTTTTCAAAGTCAATATGTTTGTGAACATGTAATACAAATACACATTTCCGTTGTTTCAGGCTCAGCTCTTTCTTGCAGAATAATTTTTTTTTACAGTCTAATGAAGGAAAATCATTGCTTAGAACTAGAAATATGTTAAATGTTTTGTACACTGAGTAAGTGAATTAAGAATCTTAGGTTTTAACTTACTCTAGCCTATTTATATATTATAAATATGAATTTTGAAATAAAATTATATTTTATGTTGCTCAAAAATGTTGTTTTATATGACTTATGACTAAAAACTANAAAAGAATTTTTACCAAGTTTAATGTACTTGTGAATATTTTGCTTATGTATATTAGTATACTATATATACAATTGTTGCTTTGTTCTAAGTTCAGGAAATAATANNAAATTTGACCTACTAAAACCTCAAGGTCTAATTGATTCAAAGAAGCAATAAGGAAAATACTTTTGTATTGTTGAAACATTTAGATCTTATCAATGAGAAATAAAACTTTTGAAAATCTAATGAGTAGCTTTTGGTACCATAAAAAACAAAATTTTTTTTTCTTTTTTTAAAAGCATGACTGAGATTGAACCTGATTAAATTTAAATCAATTTAGGCCATTAAGGATTATGAGCAATTATGGTCTTTGTTGTGACTACATTGTAATGTCATATATAGTATATATGTTAGATGAAGATGGTAGGACATTCAGTCTTCATGATCACTCTCTCCCCAAGATATCTAATACCATTTATAGACTTAGGAAAGAAAGAAAATTTTGCTTTAATGTATAAGAATAATAATAAGTGATATAAATGCTTAAGTTTATGCCTAAGTACTACAATGGCTCTAAGACTGATGGGGAGATTTTAAGAGAGGTATTGTTTCTTCCTGAGCAGTTATTTCTGAATGAATCTAGGACTTTATAAGCATGCAGTTATATGCACTGAACTTGTTCCACCTATCAAGGGCCGTACCCTTAAAACATTAACTGTCCCCCTCCAAGCACTAATGTATTACCAACAACTCCTCATCTAAGGTTGGGACTTCATGACCATCTCTCCTCTTCTTCCTCAGATTTTGTCTGGCTTGAGCCTGCACAGGTCTTGTGCATGCTCCCACAACTGCTGTGAGTTCATATATGCAGTTGCCCTTTTGAGTCTATAAAACAGTTTTGTTGTAGTCATTTACTGTCTCTGACTCTTACAATCTTTCAATCCCTCTTCTGCAATGGTCTTTGAGCTTTGGGAGGATGGAGTGTGAAACAGGTGTCCCACTTGGGGGTTAAGCATCTTCAGTCTCTTATTCTCTTCACCTTACTAGCTGTGGGCCATGTTGATGATTCACTTCAAAAGAAGTTTCTCTGATGATGTATGAGAGATGCAGTAATCTATGGCTATAGGTTATTAGGAGTTGATTTAATAATGTCTCTTTAGCAGAATAATAGTAGCACATTCTCCTATAAGAACTATAATTTCTCTAGCTCAGTGCCGGAAATGGTTTACTTCTTTAGCATTTGTTGGCCAGTAAGGCCCCATAGACACCCAAACATTACAGTCTACTGCCATTATTTTTGGTTACCCTTCAGAACTTGATGGTAAGATGTTCCTGGGTCCTAATGGCTCCCTTAGGGGAGGGGATGAGAAGGTGCAGAAGAAATTCAGGTGAATAAGAAATATGTTTTAAATGTTCAAGCTTGTCATTATTGTGGCTCAAGAGCTTCATATCTAGATAAGACAGATGATTGTTTTTTTCCTCCAGTAGTGTGCATACTGCCTTCCAGCACTATGAAAGCTACCCAGACACAGAAAGACACAGACATCTGAAGTCCAGTGAAAGGCAAACAGTAGACTCATTTATTCGGTAACAGGGAAAGCCTTATATCCCCTCCTCCCAACACCCAGGCAGCGTCCCAATCTGGTGACATTGTATGGTCACCCCTCATTGGCTAGGAACTCTGACAGTGCTTGATCTGTTGACATTACATAGTCAACTCTCATTGGTTGGGCATGATTAGGACCTCTGACAGGCACTGTTGGTAGGCCCTCAGGCAGACTCCAGGTTGGCTCATAAAGAAGTACACTATATGCATGCCTTCACAACTGGTTTGAGTCTTATCATCCTGCAGTAAGACTCTCTTGCTGAAGACACCACATAGATATTGACCTAGAGGCTTCATCCTTACTGGGTAGCTTTCATAGTGCTAGAAGGCAATATGCATACTACTGGAGGAAAAAAACAATCATCTGTCTTATCTAGATATGAACTTCTTGGGCCACAATAATGACAAGCTTGAACATTTAAAACGTATTTCTTATTCACCTGTATTTCTTCTTCTGAGAACTGCCTATCAGTTCACTATTAATTGTGTTGGCCACTCTTTACATTGGGTTTTGTGTGTATGTGTGTGTGTGTGTGTGTGTGTGTGTGTTTGTTCTTTGAATATTCAATGTACAAATCCTCTGTCATATGTGTAGCTGGTAAAGACATTTTCTCATTCTGTAGGCTGCCTCTTCAGTAGATTGTCAGTTTCCTTTTCAGCTTATTATTTTCATGAATTCCCACTTATTGATTGCTTGTTTTATTTTCTCGGCAACTGTGGTGTAATTTTATTGGTGCTCTAACAAATAAAGCTTGCCTGGGGATCAGAGGATAAAACCAGCCACTATATTAAACATAGAGGTCAGGCAGTGGTAGCACACACCTTTAATCCTAGCATTCAGGAGGCAGAGATCCATCTGGATCTCTGTTTGTTCAAGGCCACACTGGGAACAGAGCTAGACGTGGTGGCACACACCTTTAATACCAGCANTAGTTAACCGTAGAGGTCTGGAGGTTTGTACAGACAGACAGGAAGTGATAGAGCTGGGTGGAAAGAGGAAGTGATATAGCTGGGTGGAGAGAGGAAGTAAGATGGCAGGGTACAGAAAGGTATATAGGCATGAGTATATAGGAAGTAGCTCTCTCTTGGGCTGAGTATTTCCCAGACATAAGAACTTGTGACTGGCTTGTTTTATCCCTATGATCTTTCAACTTTCACCTCAATAACTGGCTCCAGGTTTTTATTAATAAGACCATTTAGCAATTTGTGTTACAGGTAACTGCAGTATTATTCAGAAAGTCCATTCTTAAGCATATTTCCTGTAGTGTACTTACTACTACTTCTAGAAGTTTCAGGCCTAACATTGAGATATTTGATCTATTTGGTATTGATTTGTGTATAAGGTGAGGATGAGCAAGTTTCCTTCTTCTACTGATAGATAACCAGGTCCATCTATTAAGAGAATGGAGATGGTATAATATATATGATATAAAATGGAAAACAGAAATAATGGGAGAAAGTTTATTCAGGGAGAGGGCAGTAGGTAGGGCAGGGTGAAAGAGGTTACTGAGGAAGGCTTAACTAATTGACTGACTGACTAACACTAAGGTTATTTGGAAAAGTCTTATGGAGACCTGAAATCATATAATATGCTATATTTAACATTAGTGCTCAGTCCCAGGAATAGTTGTGATCAAGATTCTTGAGCTTGGATTTGCTACACACCAGTAAAGTGAATGTACTGGATATTTTTCATGTATATGTGTATATACATATATATCCATGTAAAATAATTTGGTTTGAGTTACCCTTCATGGGGCATAATATATTGCAAATAGAAAGTAACCTGCCAAGTACAGTGTCCCAGAGACTTCCCAGATAGAATAGTCAATTTCTGTTGCTTTTGGTTGCCCAGAAATTGGTGGTCCAGACCTTACTGATAAAGACACCAAACACTGTTGGTTGCATCCCTTCTTTGGAAGCTGCATGGCAACTTCTTGTACCATAAAAACTAGTCTCTAGGGAGAAGACATTCAGGTCAATTCCAGCTCAGGGATCTCTGGTCCCAGTTTCTGAATTGCATGGTATCTTCAGCAATCAGAACTTACCTTCCATCTTTGGGGTGGGTAACCAAGGACAAAAGCAATAGGACCTTCTTGTACAGCACTGGCCAACAACTCAAAAGAGTTCTTCTCATATCTGGTATTGGGGTTTTTGCTAAGTAGCCTTTGGCTCATGGAGGGAACATGCTAGCCTAGATGGTAAAAGTTCATTAAAACTGTATATGTAGCCAGGGGGTGAACACCTTTAAACCCAGCACTTGGGAGGCAGAGGCAAGTGGATCTCTGAGTTCAAGGCTAACCTGGTCTATAGAGTGAGTTCTAGGATAGCTACGGCTGCACAGACAAATCCTGTCTCAAAAAGTAAAATCAAACAAACGAACAAAATAAAAATACTACATATGTGTATTGATACATGGAATCACATGTATGTCTTAGTTGCTGTTCTATTGCTATGAAGAGATCAAGGCATGACCAAGGCAACTCTTATAAGAGACAGCATTACATTAGAGTCTTGCTTAAAGTTTAAGAGGGTTAGTCCCTTGTCATCATGGGGGAAAGCAGACAGGTAAGGCTCTGGAGCAGCAGCAGTTCAGAGAGAGAGATGCACACAGGCAAAATTCACCTCCAACAACGTACCTCTTCCAACATGGACACACCTATTAAAACAAGGCCATGACTCCCAATCATTCTCAACAGTACACCAATTGGGAACCAAGCATTTGAATATATGAACTCATGGAGAACTATTCTTATTCAATCCACTACATTCTACTCCCTGGCTCCANAGCCTTGTAGCCCTATCATAATGCAAAATGTACTTAGTCCAGCTTCAAAAGTCTCCATAGTCCTTTAGTCTCAAAACTCTTTAGAAGTCCAAAGTCTCTTCTGAGGCTCAAGGCAGTCTCTTAATTGTAACCCCTTTTAAAATCAAAATAAAAAAGCAGATCACATAC
>LZPO01055207.1:55212-67973 GCA_001675575.1 Neotoma lepida
GCATGAAATATGAATTTTAGCAAAATGTTCAAGAATTGTTTCTAGTTTCTATCTACCTGCCCAACATTGCCTAACTGTAGAGGTTTTACAGTTACAGAGGTTTTATAGTTATTCATTTTTGTGTTCCTGTTGATTTCTTATTGATACTTGAGTCCTAGTCAAAGTCTGTTAGATGAAGATAGAAGCAAACATTTTACTGGAGTATGATATGTACAGAGTTTTAAAATTGCCTCATTCCTTTAGACCACCTTAGCTCCAGCACTAGATTTTTGTGGTTTGAAGTAGAGGCTGCAGACAAGGCCTCTTGTAAGCTTAGAGAGGCACCTTCATCCTCTGAGTCTCAGATACTTATANATGAAATCAAAAGTGTGTATTGTGAGAATTAATTGAGATAATATATGTAAAAATTAATCATCTAGCATGGAAAGCCATTAATAAAAATATTGGAAGTGGAAAATACTTTGGAACCAGATATCTTTTAATTCTAGCTTAAAGAGTTGGATGNTATTTGAAAATTAAACACTATTAGGGACATACTCAAAGAATGCATTAGTGCCACAGGAAATGCTCCTTATAGCATATATTATCTAATTATATAAGACATGAGTTATATAAGACATGAGTCTACTGTATTCTTGTAACAAGATTTAATTTACTTTTTATTCAGTGGTTCTCTCTCCCCCCCTCTGTGTGTGTATGTTTGTGTGTGTGTGTGTATGGTGTGTCTTAGACCCCCGGACAGATTAGCTGAGGCCAGAGGAGGGCTACTCATACCCTCTATCTCATCCCACCTTATTACCTTGAGACAGTCTTTCCCTGAAGAACTTGCTATGCTGAAGCGGAATTTTCAGCTAGGAGCTGCGGTGCTTCTCTTGTCTTTTCCCGCATGACCATGCGCAGCATTTTATAAGTTGTTCATGATCAGCTTTATTCAATAATCATTTTGTATATTCCAATTCTTTCTTCAGCACAATCACTGGATTCAGATAAATACTTCTGGTAACTGGTGAGAATTAATAGCCATAAATTATTCCTTCAATAAACAGTTAGTAAAAGTTTATGCTCATGCTAACAAGCCAGTCCTCAGAATGAACAGGCTGAGACTTGATGTTTAGTATTTGACAACACTATACNCATGCTATATGGAGTTTCACATATGCAGTCTCACTTGATTATCATACACCAATAGTATCTAAAGAGGCCTGACATTTATACATTTATGTTTACACATGTTCACATTTATTTATTTATTGTGGGAGGTGCTCACATGCCATGGCATGTGTGAAGGTAAGTAGACAACTTAAGGGAGTCAGCCCTGGCATCCCACCATGTGGGTACTGGGGTTGGTTTCAGGTCATCAGGCTGTTACCAAGTATCCATTGAGCCATCTCAGCAGTTCCACATTAAGGTCTTATTTACGTTTTGTGTTGAAGAACATGTTTGCAAATTATGTGTTAAAATAGTAATTGGAGATGTATTAAAAGTCAAAGTTAATTATGTGTTAAAATAAGCTGCATGATACGAAGTTTGGCATGAGCAAATGTTTCTTCCTCACAAAAGGTGGATCTTTTAGAGATGTAAAGAGGATATCACTCTGATCAAGTTTTCCTTCAAGTTTGGGGCTTTTTATTAAACTTNACTCAAATGAAAAGCTTTTTCTTTTCAGCTATTAAGTTTGTGCTTGAAATATTACTATCTTTCTGTATGTTTTCTTTATGTTTGATCTAGAAAACAGTACAATGCATCACTGGGGTGTTAAAAGCACACATACCAGCAAATGAAAGATGTAACAAGAATGCTTCTGGATATTTATGCTTGTTGACAAAAACCACATGATGTGAATTTCTATCATATTCATGATAAAACAATCATTAGCCATTATTAGAATTTATGTGGAAATGAGAGAGAGAAAATAAATAAATTATAAGCTTGAGCAAAACATTATCTGTTTCTTTGAGGGAATNTATTCCATTGCTTTTGTTTTGTTACTTTCATTTCAAAGGATGAATTCCCGGATGACAAATGATTATTTGACACAGAAATTCTAGTCTTAAGCAGAATGATCTAGCACCATATTTTTGAGTTGATTCTATTTAATGTTCCATTTTTAAAGTATATATCAAATCATTAAAAATGTAATAGCTTCTTTCTCCTGCGTTGTCTGGGACTAAGCTGACAACAAAAGGATAAACATAGTGCATACCAGGGTTCCTCTGGTAATACCATAAACATGACACATGTCATCCTATGATAAATTGGCTCAGTGTCTGTTCAATTTCCAATCTAAAGCTCAAGAGGCAGAAGTGTTAGGAAGCAGGCATAATTCTGGCGAGCAGAGGCCTCAGATGCACAAAAATTAGTGTGCATGGAACAGATAACAGAGGAAGAGACCCACAGTGAGGGGAAGTTTGCACAGGTTTGGAACCTTCCTGGGGTTTAGGTAGTATTGGCAGATGTTAGGTGGGAAAAAAACATCTGTAAGCATGATAATGAGCATTCCCAGAATCTGAAGTGACAACTGTATCCAGCACAAATGCTGTCTTGTTGCTCTATTTGCATACCAATTAAATTTTAAAATAAAGAAACAAATATTGGNTTACTGAATTTGTTTGACAAATAATCTGTAGGGCTTATTCAATACAACTGGGTCAGAGATGTTGGCTGTTTGACAGCTGCTGTATCTATGAAAGATTTAAACAACAAAAAAAATGTATCCAGATTGTTACCACCCACAGTTTTATAAGTATGAATCTGAAATGGGTTCAAGATGGTTTGATAGCCTGAGGCAGCCACCATGGAATGCTTATACTCTGTGCTTTGCTCATGTGTTCAATAGGTGATATTTCATACTTTTAAAGTAGGAACATTTAAAAAGCTATCTATATATTTCACATTACACTTCATTGTATCTATCATTCAAACTTGAATGGTGTATTAAAAGTATTTCATAACTTAATTTTAAAATTTAAATCCAAGGCAATTTTCACAGTCATCACGACATGATTATATGTAATGAACTCCAAGAACCTTCTTTTTGATTTTTATTTGTATGTCTGGCATGAGTGTTCATGAGTTGAGTTTGTGTGTGCATGTAGAATCCAGAGGTTAATCTTGGGGGTCATCGTCTATTGCTCTTTACCTGAGACTTGTTGATTGGCTTGACTGGCTGGCCTCCGGGGCTGCAGATGCACTCCTCNGAATTCAACTTCCCAACCAACATGGGGAGTCAGTTTATAGTGCTGAGTGTAGCTGCCAGCATCTTGCAGGCTTGACAACTGGTCAGAATAAAAGGAGAATGAGGAGAAAGGTGGAACCGAGCCAGGTTCTTTCCGCTTTCGTTTGCAATTAGGTGAAGCGTCTCCTCTGCCACATTCACTTGCCACCATGATGTTCTGTCCCAGCAAGATGGACTGAGCCTTCTGGAACCCTGAGGGCAAACATCCCCTTTCTATCTTCAGTTGTTGCCATCAGGTCTCTGGGATCAGACAGGAGATAACAAACACTTTGTGGTTCAGTTTAAGACACACAGAATATCTGCTAGACTCCAGGTACTGTGCTATGTCACGGTGAGGCAAACATGAGTAAGATGTACTCTTGGGCCTTAAACTCCTTATAGCATCATTTTGAAACAGATAGAAATGTAGATTATTTCAAGATTATTGATGTTCACAAGGGGACAGTATCTTGTCATGAATCTTAATCCTAGGAGTTTATATTAGAAATTTTTTCTGGAAATTGATACTGATTTATCTTTGTTTGATACAATGGATATGCTTTACAATGTGTATAAATCAAACATGTAAATTAAATCATATTTCCCTCGATTAAAGCTTCAGAGGCATATTTTATTACCATTTACCTCTTCTTTTCATTTGGTTTATTTTCAATAGATGTTGGCTTTTCCTGCTAAAATTCTGTCTCTTCTGCCTCATATTCCTGTCAAGTAGTTAATCATTTTAAACCCTTAAATGCTCTAGAAAAGCACTTGCAGTTTGAAGGCCCCCTGAGGTGAATCATTATTTATACAGAAAATTGCTCTGTTTGAGCAGAAGTTATTTTCTTTTATCTATTTGGTAAAATAACCCACTCAAACACTTTGTTCAGCTGGGCTTGAAGCTGTATGATATTCTTCTCTTGACCACAATAACTAGTTAGTAGAATATTCAAATAACAACCTAGCTTCAGTGAATCTTTTACTACATTCATTACTCCCACCAATGTTTAATGAGATGCTATGTAGTGCTTTGTTGAGTGAGACTTATGTTTTTATGTCTTCTAATAATTCACATTCTCATGGTAGTTATAAACCTATAAGATTACAGAGAAGTGAGTGATATAATTTTGGTATATGCTGGGTGCTTTGTCTGCTGAGAGAAGCTAAGAATAGGTTAGTGATATTTTGTGAGGGACACAGTGAATGTGGTGATTAATATTGATTGTCAACTTGACAAAATTTCAAATTATACAGGAAACATCGGTAAGTATCTAGATTAGTTTAGCCTTCTGTCGTGCTTGTGATGGATTATATTTATTAGTGAGGTGGGAAGGCCAATCTACCCCCAAAATTATTGACATCATGCCCTGGGTTTAAGTTATGGCTGCAAAAGAAAAAATCCCAGCTGAGTAAATCAGTTATCTTGTCTGCTACCTGATTGTGAATACAATGGTACGAGATGCCACACACTCTTGAAGCCTGGACTTTACTTCCATGATGGACTGTATCCTTGAACTGTGAGCCAAAACAAACTCTTCATCCTTAAGTTGTTTTTGTCAGGGTATTTTATGTCCCACTGATTGGTACTCTGGGTAAAAGGGTAAACATGAAAGGTCAGCAGGAGATGAGTCTGAGAGGGCAAGACATTAAAAATGTCATATGCAATGTTAAACAAAGATGATATCTTTACTCAAAAGAATAGATAAACCACTTCAACACTCGGATAGTAGGATGATGTCATCTCACTTATGCTTTAGAAAAAAGTATTCTGACAGCAGTGAGTGTCTCTAGAATTGGTGGAACAAATAATCTCAGAAATGATAAAGTAAAGGTTATTTGAAAATAATTCTTAATGTCCGTGTTCTCTGCAAGCCAAGCATCATTAAGTGGCCTGGTTAGGGCTTAGTCACATTATTTTTATTGGCTGAATTAGTCTGAAGGCTCAGAGAAACTTTTAAAGTAGCTTGGTTTCTTGATTCCAGCTGGGCTTCTCTCATCCAATACTGCTTCCACAGGGCTGAGTCACACTGGTAGTGTCAGCTCAGGTGGAGCATAGGCTGCTCTTGGCTGACCCTGCCTCTGTCTAATGAGCCTACTGCTACCTACTCTCTGTTGAAAGGCTCCCAGAGGGCATGCACTTCTGACTCTTTTTGCAGCTGATGCTGCTATTGCAGGAGCACCATGGATGGAGTCCCAAGTTCTTTCAACAAAGCAAAGACTTGCATGAGATGTGACAGGTCTATAGAACTACTTATCAACGAGAGAGAGGCAAGGGGGTTGGCACTTCCAGGAATATGACAGAAAGAAAAGGAAGAATAAAAAGCTGCTATCACACCTGCCAGAGAGGGCAATAAGAGACATGGCAATGTGGAAAGCTACTGAGGGAGTTGAATGTTGGATGAACAAATGGTATATTTAGGGCAGAAAAACAATGTTAATTAGAAAGAGTTTTTAGTTCTTATTACTCTTCCAATGAATGAAGCGTTATACTAAATCTCATAACTAATTGGAAGTTTGTCCAAATTTCTGAATGCTGTGGATGAATGCTTTGTTTTGCATTGACTGCTGTGTAGAATTACAATAACAGCGAATCTCCTCTGCAAATCCACCATTACAGGACTTAATCTAAGAAATTCATGTTATAAAGTGCTAAGTCATGCCTTAGGGGACAGGGTTAATGGGAATAAACTTATGTGATTCTCATTCTTCTGAGTATATGCAATCACCAATAAATAAGTGAAATTCTATATTATCAGAAAAATATTAATTAGTAAGATTATTATTTGGATTGGGATATAGTTGGGAGAGAGACATTATCACTGTCTAGAGTAACTAATGAGACCTTCTCAGAGAAGATAAAACATAAGTATGTGAGAAGTGAATGGAGCAATGTTTTGCAAAAACTTGATTAAGAAGCTGTGTCTGTGTGTGTGTGTGTGTGTGTGTGTGTGTTGAGGAGGAAGTTATTGAAGTTTGATGTGGCAGATCAAAAGATGTTGAGTTGATGCTGAAAGCAGACCAGATTGCAAGATGAGAAACACGTGCTAGATAGAAAAGGCATTCAGAATTTGGGTCTGAGAGTCTTTGAAGGTATGGTAACCAAAGGGTATTATAACCAGCTGTATAAAAATATCTCTCTAGAAGCTTTATCAGAGATAGTTTTGGGGTCATGAAAATTTAGGAGGGGGCATCATGAAGATGATCCAATGATTGGAGGGGTGTGAGCATGGCGGGGCTGAAGCAGACTGACACAGAAGACTATGAGAACGGTGGCTGCTATGATAAAGCTGGGCAGGAGGATGCCTCTTCTAGTATGAAGGCAGCTCCATCCGAGACATGATGATTATGAGGAAAAAGAATTTTTCATTTACATCCAGCTTTGATCATTAGTCTTAAAGGCAAATGTGTCAAGAAGATACACAGATCTAAAAAAAAGACTCTGTTGTAGGGAGGGNAAGNAACAAAGCCAACACTCCTACCTGTCAAACTGCCAACCTTCAGCTTTCATATTGCTTCCTTAGAGTTTCTGTGATTGCATGTGAAAGTGACTTAGGGGATTGAGACTAACTCAGGGCAGGCCATGGCAAGAAAGTCAAAATGGCTTTCAGCAAGTTGTGTGTGAACAGAAATGACTAGTGAGCTTCTAATTTCTCAGAGGTTCTCACCTCTTTTGGCTGGAAATATTATCAGTAGTAGTTAGAAAGCCTAATCTCCCTTCTGCTGTCACCACCCTGTCTAAGATTGGGCTGTCATAACAATGTATTAATATCATAGGCTGGGTAGCTCAACCAATAAACATTTCTTACTGTTCTACTGTTGGCTGAAAAGGCCAGGATCAAAGTACTGTGAGACTTCCTTTCCTGTAAATTTGCTTTTTAAAATTTGCAAAATAAAACCATTAAATGGAATATTTCAGAAATAAAAAGTCAATGCTTTAAAAATTTTTATTATAGTTATAATCACTGTTTAATTACTGTTATTAATATTTACATAATTTAGAAATTAAACTATATTGTTCACATGAACATAAGGAATAAACAACACATGTGGCTTAACACTAGCCTCAGTTGTAGGAATTTACTACAAGGTTGGCATGTACTCTGATAGGCGTGGGAGGCCACTGTCTGCAGAGCCCTTTTCCTGCTTGCCTCTGCATTCTCACATGGCAGAGGGAAGCTCTGGCTTCTGGTCAGAGAACTAAGGCAGAAATATGGGACCCACTCCCACAGTCTCAGTGTCCACATCCATCCCTCAAATGTCTGTCTGTGCCTTCCTGTGAGGAATGGGGCTTTAGAATAGCATTTTTTGGGGGGAAGAAATAAAGACTCAGTCCATGGCACAGAATTATCAAATTCTTTAAAGAACAATAAAAAGTCAGAGTTAGTTTCACTTGTTATTCTTCTCAGGCCCATGCATCCATTATTTTTCTTTCTGTTTTTGCATCCCTAGATGACTTCAGCAACCATCATGCTGATGTTAGACCCACTTAGCTTATGGAGGACTTTCTGCCTGATAGTGAAGCACTGAACATCAGTTACACTTTTACCCCTAGTTGGCCTTTGATTCTTCACCCTAGCTCACCTCCTGGATTCTGTGCGTTAACCAAGGGAGAATTTGTCTCAGGATGTTACATCCATCTCAGCAACTGAGGTGTGAGACCCAGGTGTTTTAGGTGATTCATGCAAGCTTAACTATTCTCGTGTTCATTGTGAATATGTTGTGCAAAATAACATCAATCTTAAGGAATTGTGCTTTTTTGTAGTTAAAATTATGACACTAAATGGTTCAGCAAGTCATGTATGGATATGGAAATTCCTCATAATAATGACTTCACCATCATGCTATGTTATCAAGTAAGAATCTTGATNGTGTCTGATGACTGAATTGCCAGGGAGGGCAAATGTCACTTTTCCTACTTTAAAACGGACAGAGAGAACTTTTTGGCTTAGGAGAAAATGTGGCTATATATCTCTATAGAATTACATTGCATCAATAAATATTTTCACTTGTTTTATAGATGTATTTAAATCTTTATTATTGACCACATCTACATTAGAAAAATAATATTTAGGATAACTAAAATTTACTATGAAATGTTGAATATAAATAGTACCATTTTAATTTTATACTTATTGAGGCAGCAGAGTGAAATTTTATAAATTTTGTAAATACTGTGGAATGAAATTCTAAGTTTCGTTTTGCTCAAAGTTTCTATTTCCTTTGTCCGGAAGGCCTTGTATCTGACTCTTTGGTAAACTCTAGCTTTATTGTAGAGACTTACGGAGATTGTAATGTTATGCTAGATGGACAGAGGGCATGATCCAGATTTATGGAAGGTACATGAGATAATGAAATATTTAAAATGCAAATGGAGGAAATCTCCTCTGCTCTTTGAGGTATCGAATGTGTTCAAGTCTGCTTGGCACAGGGAAGCTGAGTAGGAAATGATATGTTTAAGGATGGCAAACTACCCAGTCACCTGGAACATCACATCACTTACTATGCAGAAGAGAAATTGAAAATGCCCCGAATAAAGGCAGACAGAACAGTTTTGTGCCAACCTAACTCATCAAAGAAAGAAATGGAGAAATTGTTGGGTTGTCAAATTTTATATCAAGACAATAACGTTGCATAGTATATACACACATTTTTTTCTTTACTAAGAATTTTTTTATTCATTTTACATACCAACCACAAATCCCTCTCTCTGCTCTCCTCCCACCCCCCAGTATTCTGCCCCCCAAGCCACCCTCCATTCTCTCCTCCAAAAGGTAAGGCCTCCCATAGGGAGTGAACAAAGCCTGGTACATTCAGTTGAGACAGATACAAGTCCCTCCCCCTGCATCAAGGCTGTGTAAAGTGTCCCACCATAAGTAATGGGCTCCAAAAAGCCAGCTCATGCACCAGGGATAGATGTTGATCCTACTGCCAGGGGTACCCTTAAGCAGATCAAGCTATACAACTGTCTCACTTATACAGAGAGCCTAGTCCAGTCCCATGAAGGCTCCACAGCTGTAGGTCTACAATTCATGAGTTCCCACTAGTTTGGTTTGGTTGTGTCTGTAGGTTTCCCTATCATGAGCTTGATGCCCCTGCTCATAGAATCCCTCTTCCCTCTCTTTGATTGAACTCCTGGAACTTGGCCTCGTGCTTGGCTGTGGATCTCTGCATCAGCTTCCATCAATTACTGGATGAGGCTCTATGATGACAGTGAGGGTATTCACCAATCTGATTACCAGGGTAGGCCAGTTCAGGCACCCTCTCCACTATTGCTAGTAGTCTAAGCTGGAGTCATCCTTGTGAATTCCTGGGAACTTCCCTACCACCAGGTTTCTCTCTAACCCCACAATGTCTCCCTCTATGAAGTAATCTCTTTCATCGCTCTCTTACTCTGTCCCTGTTCTAGCTTGACCATCCTGTCCTTTTATGTTCTCATCCCCCATCCCATACCCTTTATTGTCCCCCCACCCCCAGTTTACTCATTGAGANTTCATCTATTTCCCCTTCCCAGGGAAATCCATGCATCCCTTTTAGAGTCCTCCTTGTTAGCTAGCTNCTCCGGAGCTGTGGGTTGTAGTCTGATTATCCTTTGCTTTACATNTACTATCCACTTATGAGTGAGTACTGTAGCTGGAAGTTTCTCTGGTCCCATCTGGCTCCNTGGTCCCACAGCCACTTATAAAATAATCACTCAGAGGCTTATGTTAATTACCAACTGTATGGNTTATGGCTCAAGCTTCTTGCTAACTAGCTCTTATAACTTAATCCATTTCTATTAATCTGTAAGTTGCCATGTGGCCANTGCATTATTGGTCTGCTGGCATCTTGCTGCTCCTTGGGTGGTGGCTGGCTTTTCTCCCCATTCTCCTTTCTCCTCTCACTATCTCTCTTAGATTTTCCTGCCTGGCTCCATCCGGCCCTGCCATAGGCCAATGCAGCTTTATTTATTAACCAATCAGAGCAACACATATTCACAGAAAAATATCCCACAGCACTTCCNCTTTTCTGTCTAATCAAAAAGGAAGGTTTTAATTTTAACATAATAAAATTACATTTAAAAAACAGTTATTAAGCAAGAATTATAGTTACAATATTTAGTCTATTTGTACTTGGCAAAATTAAAGAAAATATTCTACCATCTATCCTACTTTTATGAGTCTAAAGTTTTATATCTAATTTATCTTTTATTATGACTAAAGAAAGCTATAATTATAACTATCTAGTCTTCAACTCCATCAAATACACCAGAAGGATATCCTATTACCTAAGTAAACAGGAAGTACATTGTAAACAACTTCCAAAAATCTAGAATGACAGAGGCATCTGGCTGTCTGGACAGTCACACAAAGTTCTTCTGCAATGCTGGGGCATCCATATTTTGCCTATAGGTCTAGAGTTTCTCAGTCACTTCTCTCTGTGTCCTGCAGAATGTCTGACAGTCTCCTCTGCAAAACAGGAAACTGAAGGACCATCTTGCCTTGTTTGGGCAGAATTTAGTGGTCATTTTCCAATGGGTCCTGCATGTCCAGTTTATGCAACATCCTGTCAAGCAGTCCAGACAAGGACATTTTTTTGCTAGTGTTAACTTTTGCCACAAAGATAGCAAACTCATAATGAGTTTCTTCGATGTCCATCATCCTCTTTGAAGTAATTGGTGCTGCCAGGAGCAGATGTGTCTCATTTTACAGAAAAGTCTAAGTTCTTAAAACATTTTAATTGCCATATTTTGTAGGTCTTTGAAGTGTTTGAATATTACCTACCTAATTGAAATACATCTTTGTATATCTAAAAAACATAACTAGCATAACTATAAATTTGACTATCATAGAAGACTAATTATTAATCTGTATTTCTTAATTACACATTACAATTTAAATGAGTTGAAAAANCATAATACCTTAATCAAGAATAGAAATATATATACAGTATAACAAAATTAATTTTAAATTTGTATCATTAAACCAAAATCCATAGCAATGTAAAACATTTCAAATAAGTTGTTGCTCTTTAAAAGTAGATTCAATAATCTACCCTTTTATCTATCATATCTATATCCCTTTTTCTTTTCTTTTTTTAAGGTCCTATTTTATTATTTATTTAGTTATTTACTTCTTTTTTTGTTTTTTCTTTTTTATTATTAAAAAAATTTCTATTTATTTTACACCCCTTTCTTCTTTAGAAAGAGATTGCATTTATAATCAACTCCCTTTAAATAAAAATAAACATTTATAAACAATTGGGAATTTGGGCGTAGCTTCTCATACTACATTTTGATGATTGAGGACACTGGCAATCTTACTGGGATCCTGAGAAAATTTGAGATAATGGTCAAGTCCTGGGAAGACCAGCTATAATCTTTGTTGATAGGTCTCATCTGTTAAGGTTCAGGAGGTCTCGCTTGATCAAATCTGACCCATGTTAACCTGGAACAAATCCATAGTCTGTTGCTTCCCATACAAACAAAAGCAGAGCCTGCTTTCCAAAGCAACATAACTTTAGATCCAAGTTTTGAGGTCAAGATACCTTTAAAATACATATATTGGTTTAACTTAGAAGCCTTTACAATCAAATGTCTTTCTGCACTTAGAAATCCTAAAGACAACATAATCCAGACTCTCTGTGTAATATCCATCTTTACATAGCTTATTTTTTATATATTATTTTATTTTTTAAGACTTTATTTTATTTTTATGACTATTTATATCCTTTCTCTTCTCTCTCTCTCAAGCCTATGTACCTTTTACACATAATGTAAGGCATTTAGAGGTTGATTCCATCTGAGTCTGTCTTTTGTGCATCTATAATCCTTTTCTGATCATTTCTATAAACTGCAGCATGGCTAGGACTGAAGCTGTGGCTTTGGCTGCTGACTTTGCCTGTCTTAGCTTCCCAACATGGCAGAGGTAACTTTTTCACCAGCTCTGGGCAGTGGGTCTATGCCTCCATTAAGCAGCATGTAGCCCAGAAGCCATTTTTTCTTTATTAGCAAAAGCTAAATCCACCACGCAGTTCAGTGCTCAGCTTGGAGACGCCTCTGTGCACCATGGCAGGAATATGCCNTGCTATAGGTAAAGCCCACATGCCATGGCATCTCTGTATCATGACTTGCCTGAGAGACAAAACCAGGAAGCTGCTCTTGGCTCCATTTTTGAAAGCTTTTTCAGGTTTTGGGTGGAAATTCTTGCCCCATGTTGAGCATCAANATGTAGCTGGAAGTTTCTTGGGTCCCACCCAGCCCCACGGTCCCACAATTGCTTATAAAATAATCACTCAGAGGTTTATATTAATTACCAACTGTATGGCCTATGGCTCAAGCTTCTTGCTAACTAGCTCTTAAACTTAATCCGTTTCTATTAATCTGTAAATTGCCATGTGGCCATTGCATTACTGGTCTGCTGACATCTTGNTGCTCCTTGAGTGGTGGCTGGCTTCTCTCCCGGTTCTCCTTTCTCCTCTCACTATCTCTCTTAGATTTCCCTGCCTGGTTTCATCCTGCCCTGCCATAGGCCAATGCAGCTTTATTTATTAACCAATCAGAGTAACACAT
>LZPO01055207.1:79939-94040 GCA_001675575.1 Neotoma lepida
ACAGCATAATTCTTTTGCTTACTTTTTATACCTAGAAAAGTATTTTTTGTATTGATGGAAATAATTTATAGGGGTTTTCATAGTAAGAGTTATGCCCACATCTGTGTTTATTGCTGCATTATTCACAATAGCTAAGAAATGGACCAGATGTAGATGCCTAACATGGGAAAGGATAAAAATAAGTTTTAGAGAAACATGGTTTACATTTCTAAAGCATTTTGTCAAGAGGGGAGCATTTTACAGTTGCAGAATATGCCTTCCCCTTTCTTCTTCTTTCTCTTTTCTTCTTCATTCTTTCTTTCCTTCTCTCCTTCCTTTTCTTGGCTTCTTTTGTTTTTTCTTACATTTAGTATATAACTGTATATAAGGTATACATTAATATGAGCATCATTTGAACACAAGGAACCTTGATTTCAACTAAGGAGTATAAAATAAATTGCTGCTAGAGTATGTTAAAAGAAAATATTGTTAGATTTCAAGAGGTGCCAGACAATCACTGTAAAATGTTGTTAGTAAAATACCTTTTGGTCTATCCACCCAACCTTATGCTCTTTCTCTCTTTCAAAAAACAAACAAACAAACAGCAAAAACAAAATGAAACAAGAAACACAAAAACTCCNTAAAAACAAAGATCAAAATAAATAAGCAAAATATCAATAAGACAAAGAAAAATTGCCACACCAAACAAAATGAAACTTGGAGTCCACAAAAGTACCACTGAATGCCTACCCTGAATTGTCGTTCATATTACCCAGTGATATTTGGTTAGACAAAAGTGATTTTCCCTTTTGCCAACAGCTATCAATTCCAGATATCATCTTGGTTAGCGATGGGACCTTGTTCCCTTTCTCTCTTCAGTGTTGGGACACTGTCTGGCTTACACCTGTACAGGCCTTGTGCATACTGCCGTGTTATCTGTGAGTTCACATGTGTGTTATTCTCGCTATGTCTGGAAGAGACTATTTTCTTGTAGTTGTACATCACTTCTAGCTTTTACAATCTTTCCATCTCCTCTTCCACATACATTTCCAAAACTTGAGGGGAGATATTTGAGTAAGATGTTGCATTGAGGACTGACTACATCAAAGCCTCTCACTCTCTGCATGTTGTCCAATTGTGTGTTCCTATGTTAACTTTCTTCCATACCCTGCAAGAAGCTTCTGTAATGAGGGCCAACTGAGGTGCTGATCTATAGGTATAGTAGTGTGACATCAAGAGTCATTTTATCACTATGTTCCTTTAGTAGCTCAATTTTATTTTTATTTTTTATTATTCAATCNAATTAGTACTTATGCATTTATTTTTATATTTTTACTCATTGAGATTATAAATACAACATTTCTCNCGGCTCTTTTCTCCTTTCAAACCCTTTCATATGCTTATTGCTCCCTTTCAAATTCATGACCTTGTTTTTTTTCATTCTCACTCTAGATTTTGAGTCTTGCCCTGCAAGTCACTCCTGACAGTTGGCTAGAGGAAGCATTGCTTCACCCAAGCATTTGAGTGAGAGCTGTAGGCATGCTTTGAGGGTAGGAATGCTATTCTCTTTTCACCAGGGCCACATATTTTGCCTCAATAGGCCTTCCGAAGGGACACACATGGCTTAAACTGTGCTCAGTTTGGTTTGTTTTTGTTGTTGCCTGTTTTCTTCTCAGCATGTGTCCATGGCTTTTTGATTTCCTAATGCTCTTTCGCTCTTGTATTAGAATCCAATATTTCATATATTGATTCTTCTTAAGCAGATGTTAACACAATGTTAGCATCTAGTCTGCCATTTTACCTATAATACACCAAAACTCCTAATGATAAATTAAAATAATCATAACCATATATGATATAAAGAATAAGGAGAGGAATAAAATATAACTTCACTGCCATCATGTAACATAGTTCTGGAAGTTATATATAGTCAAATCAATTGGAAAACAGGATAAATATGATTGGTTATCAAATGTCCATAGTTGTGTTACTTAAGGTTTCTGTCACTGTGCTAAAACACCATGACAAAAAACAATTTGGTGGGGGTGGAGGAAAATATAAACTATATTTCAGTTTATAGTTATGCATTATAGTTCAGTGTGGGAATTAGGACAGGAACTTAAACAGGGGAGGAACCTGGAGGCAGGAGCTGATGCAGAGGCCATGGAGGAGTGCTGCTTACTTGCTTGCTCCTCATGGCTTTCTCAGCCTGCTTCTTTATGAACCCAGGACAACCAGTCCAGTGTTGCCACCAGGTACAGCGAGCTTGAGCCCTCATACATCAATCATCAAGAAAATTCACCACAGGCTTTCTCACAGTCCAACCTGTTGGGGGTAATTTCTCAATTAAGGTTCCCTCTTCTAAAATGACTTTGGCTTATGTCAACTTGACATAAATATAGCCAGCAAAATAACTATAGATGAAAAACAAGACAAATAAACAAACAGAATAAAACAATACTAATATACTTCCTAAGATTTCAATAAAGATCAATTCTATTCTTATTTAAATGGTATAAACAAAAATTTATTTTAATTTAATATTTTAGCAAAAAGCCAAGTTGTACTCTTATATTAGCTTCTTGTCCTATTTGAAAAACTGAGNGGAAATAACATGCTGTCTCCTGTAGGCTCATTCTGTTTTGACTGCTTAATATTTATAGTAAAAATGAAACTCACCTTATTTGGGAGTACTTGTTAAAGATTTCAGCTGTTAACTGACACCTGTCTTAAGAAATTTCCTTACCCATTTACAGTTCCTCATTTCTATCCAGGGCTACATTTCCAGAAAAGATAAGACCTAAAGAGTAATGGAAGGAGAGAGTTGCTCAGCCAGAAGGCAGGGTTTGTTAATTCTTAATGGCAATGAAAAGCAATAGTCTATTTAAGATATATTTTATGGATCACTACTCAAACTCAAAGCAACTTAGAAAGATTTTTATCAGTTTAGAAAATGTCATTATTCAATGTAATCTATTTAGTATTTTATAATTTTTAATGATAAAATGGTCACATATTTTTAATTCAGTGATTTTGAGACTTGATGTTTAAAATCACATAATTTCTAAATGCTAAGAGAAATAACGATAACCTTGTTGAACTTTAGGGAAGGAGATTAATTATTTTTCACCTTAAATTGAAAAGAAACAGCTCATTTGTTGTTTTGTTTTGCTTCCAGAACATAATTTGTCTTGTGCCAAATAGAACCAAGAATGAATCTAAATCAGGCAATGAAGGTCGAAAACATGTTTTTCTATCAAACACCTCTAAGATAATGACAATAATAATAATAATAATAATAATAATGATAAGCACAGATTGGCAAGATGACAGAAAATGAAGGAAGATCGGGAAGAGGGGAGACAGGAAGTGGTTGTGACCAACACAGTATATTAAGAAATACCGCGCAACTAACCAGACTAGAAAAGTTACATTTTTGTGATGAGGATAAATTAATAAATNTGATACATTTCACAATTTGGTTTGGTGGGTGAGTATGCATTGGAATATGAGACTTAGTGGTATGAAAATAGATAGATTAATAATTGCTAACATAATTCAATGAGCCCATTTGCTCTATCTATGTTGGTTAACTATTGCTGTTGTGCTGAAATAACATAACCCAAAGCAAGCTAGAGAGGAAAGTCTTTATTGGGCAGATAGACCTAAACACTCTACAGACCTGAAACTCATCCTGGAGAAGAAGTCANTGAAGAGGACTGTATGTAGTCACAAAAAGACACATGAAGTAAAATTTATAGTATCTTGATTAAAAAACTAGAGAACTCCAAATGTCCAACAAGAGTGGATGAGTAAAACATACTGTATTCTGGTAATGAACTGAAACACTGCAGTAAAGAAAGCCTTCCTGTTGCATGCAATGGTATAGATGAGTCTCACCAAAAAAAAAAATGAAAAAGATAAAATGATACATTATATGTGATTTTGTACATATGATGTTCAAAACTAGGAACCAGTCTGAGCTGGTCTCTTGTACACTAATAATACTCACAAGAAACGTATTGATCATGTGATTTTCTTTATATAGTACTAAAACTTGGCTCATTTTGTCTGACACTGGGACTCAAAGTACAGAAACTGAAAGAACCTTCAAAAAAAAAAACCAGAAAATTTCTCAGAATGGGGGTAATTTAATTTCCAGAATAAGGAGTCTCCTAGCATTGAGTTCAAGGAAGAATACAGTAAGACCAACATTTATGATATCTTAGCATGCTAGAGTGGACCCTGTCATAAAGCTCCTGTATAGGGACAGTATAACANTATCACAGACAGAGGTCAGAATTAGGAGAAATTTTGGGGTGATGTCAATTCTGGAAGCTAGCGGGTGACAGACACCAAAATTGTACAAAGCAAAAATTACAGCTAATCACACAGTTATAATCTGTTTTTAATTCATAGACTATTCTCAATCAAATGCAAAGGTATAAAAATAAAGACACTTTAAGATCAAAAGGCATTTTAGCATACCTTTTCTCAGAAGTTTTCTCTAATATAATATGCTAGCTAACAGTAATGTAGAATTGCAGGCAGCACTCAGCCCAATGTTTCTTTGTAAGACAACTGCCAAATAAAGGTGAAGTTCCCAACTTACAGAAGCTAAGTGTGGCTGTTTCATTAACTACCCCTTACGGGATGTCAGTGGAAGTAGAGGATGTAGCTTCTGGGAAGTTTTGAAAGGGAGCCAGCTTTCTCTTCTATGTCTTTTCTATGGTGTACAGATGAGTTGCAATTGTCTCCTATCATGACCTGACACAGAAGGCATAAAGCAAGCATGGGATGCCCCACAATCCCAGGGGCCTGTGTTTCCTTTCTACTTCACAGTTATTTTGCCCATATCAAATGGACTTCTCTTTTGCTTATATCTTGTGGTTCTATGCATGTAGAAAACCAATATATAATATTTAAATATTATATATATATATAAAATTTATATATATATATATATATATATTTGGGGTTTAACATGATGAACATATTAGAAATGTCAAGATAGGGCTGGGGATGGAGGTCTGTGGTTGAGCTCCTACCAGGCATGTGCTAGGCCCAGGTTTGATTGCCAACACCATCAAACACACACACACACACACACACACACACACACACACACACACATGCTCGAGTGGAGATCAAAAAGTGTTTTCTCTAGGGAGTGGAAACAGGAAGAAAGGAATAGATGAGGGTGGTATAGGCCTGTTATTGTCCCNTTTGAGCCTTGATGAACCATCAGATTAACTGAAAGGTAAAATGTGTGACTTCATTGTTTGCTCTATTCACTAAACAGCGATAAGCACAATAAGTGGTTTTAAAAAGAAGTTGTGTATTTAAATTTTTGTATTTGTATTTTCCACTGCATTGGATAAGAGTGGCAAAGAACACTCTATTATTTGTACCAGTTGACTTGCTAGATGGTGGTTTAAAGAAATGGCATTCTTAATTTGAGAGACAAAGGTCAAAGATGAGCAGTACTGTGGCTGCTAAAGCATATATCATGAAGCACAAATTCTTTACTGCATGCAATGGCAGTCCGTGGGGAACAAGGGAGAGTGCCTTTAGTGTGTACCTGTGACATATTGCTATGACATGACACTATTACGTTTTGAGTTTTAGCATTTTTAAAGAGGAAGTAATAGTTATGAGAGATGAAGAACACAGAATTAAGTACTGTAGTTATACACAGAAGGGTAATTTGGTTTTGATGTATTGGTCTGGGCCTGTTAACTAATAATACCAAATTTTAAGTAGCATCTCACCACTATGAAGAAGAGGCAGCATCATTATTAATGTCTAAACTATAGTGTGTTTCACACAGGATTATGGTAAAGGTCAGGCCGTGTTTCTCTAAATTAAAAGCTATTCTGAGCTATCGAGTTCCTAATCAACTCAGACCTAAAGGTGCATAGCTCAGTTATAATGAGGCACAATGAATTTAAATAAACTGCAAGATACTGTATAGTGATTTATATGTGCACTGTGGTATCCTTTTAACTCATTAGCAATGAATGATACTATGTGTTTGCAACTGTTTTTTGCTGTATAACTATTTTTTAATCACAATATTTCTTAGTAAAAGTGCCTTGTGCTCCCATTTTATTTCTGTAACTGTAAAGCAAAGGCTAAGGGTGCTTCTGGCATGCACCCAAGCATGAGTCACAGCACAAAGACACCATCAAACAGCAACTCAAATAAATTCCACAAATTAACAACTTGTGACTGTGCTCATGTTTGTGTTTTTGCAGTATAGAATTGCCATGGGAATTAGGAAAAGAATTGAAGGTTACATAGAGGTTTTTGAATTATACTTCAGACTTATCCTTACAGAGAATTTTAAAACAATACATTAGATATAATGAATATTTGTTAAAACACAAAATGAGAACCAAAATTTAGTGAGAAATTGTTTTGCTTAAAATCCAAGTCTTATTTGCCATTTCCCATTCTCTTAAGCACGTGAGTTTTGTAATCAATGTATTTCCATACATTTCTTATAGAATAAGTTACACCAACTATAGGGCTTTCGTTTCGTTTAGCAAAATGTTTTTATTTCTTTATTTCTAGATTTAAGGAACAATTTAGGAATGTATGACCAAATGTTCACTGAAAGAGGCAAGGAATAAAATTAATAATTTTTCTTTTTATGGATGGCCCATTTAACACTGATTAAAAGCAGAGTATGGTAGTTCAAGTCTCAGTATTTGAGAAGCTGAGGCAGGAGAATTTCTGCAAGTTCAAGGCTATTTTGGGGTAAATAACCTGAGCTACAGAGAAGATACTACACACACACAAAAATAAAAAACAAATAAATAAACAAACAAATAGCCAACCAACTAGCCATCAAAAAAAAAAAAACCCAATCAAAAAACAAGTAATAAAACATAACCATCAATCTGTCTCTTATACACATCTAGATGTGTATAAGAGACAGGTTTTATAGTTTACATTGACTTTCTATCCCTGGATTAAGTTCATTTTACCTAGTTTTTTGCATTTACACCAGGTTTTTTAAAGGTGTGTGTGTGGGGAGGCAATGATCGATTTGAGTTTTACTATCTCTTTCTTTTCTTTTTTTTCTTTGTTGAGTAAAAACCTAATAAAAACTTGACCTTACCATCTGAATTCCAATGTAAGATACAAATCCTGCTACCTGCTCACTTATAATTATTGACCTTTCCTTCCTTTGAGTGAGAGGTTTGACCTGGTTCAACAACTGTCCAGGAGCAGCTGCAGCTCAGCCTTCTCTGAAGCAAGATTTTATAAACTGAATGTTCACATGTTAAAGTCTAATGTGACTGCATGTGGAGATAGAATCTTTAATGAGACAATTAAGGTTAAATGAGGTCATGAGTATGCCCTAATCTAGCATGATGGTGTCCTCAGGAGGGAAAGGAATTCAGACACAGATGCACTTAGAGGNGAGATCATGTGAAGATACTCAGCATGAAGGTAGTCATCTGTAAGCAAAGGAGAGAGGACTCAGGAGAAACAGCCCCATGGATGTCTTGATCGCTGACTTTCAAGCTCCAAGATCATGAGACTATGTGTTTATATTGTAACTGTCCAGTCCTTTCTGCCTCGCTGACAACTCTAGCAAGCTAATATAGCTAGCACACTTTGGAATTTCTGGATAGACAATGAAATTATCTGTGTAGTTTCCAGCCAATTTTAAATTAAAAAGTAGAATATTCTGCATTGTCTCATTCCCTTACACAGGACAGCACAGCTATGGTGAAAGATTAGTAAGTAATGTTCAGGTGAGGACAAAATCTGTACTGTAGGAAAGTGACAAAGGTGGGATACCTTAGGGCACTGAATGACCTCAGAGAAGCACCATCCAACCAGCCAGAGCCATTCAAATCTGGCTCGTAGGCAAGAGGAAAATAAATATTTATTTAAACTACTGAATTCTTTTCTGAGTATGTATCACTATAGCTTAAACTTAATAAAACAGTANAGGAAGAGAGTGTTCTATATCCATTTTAAATGTTCATTTATAAATCTATTCATAATACATTACAACTATACATAATAAACAATGAGTTTTTACTGTCTCTTTCTTTTCTTTTTTTTTCCTTGTTGAGTAAAAACCTAGTAACTTGACCTTACCATCTGAATTCCAATGTAAGATACAAACCCTGCTAACTGTTCGCTGATAACTATTGACCTTTCTTTCCTTTGAGTGAGAGGTTTGACCTGGTTCAACATCTGTCCAGGAGCAGCTGCAGCTCAGCCTTCTCTGAAGTGAGATTTTATAAACTGAATGTTCACATGTTAAAGTCTAATGTGACTGCATGTGGAGATCGGGTCTTTAATGAGATGATTAAGGTTAAATGCAAACCAAAATGACACTGAGATACGATTTTGCACCTATCAGAATGACTAAGATCAAAACCACTGATGACAGGTATGTTGGAGAGGATGTGAAGTAAGGGGAACACTCCTTCACTGCTGGTGGGAACATCCACAACCAAGCACTGGGCTGAGTTCCTAGACTTCAGTTGAGGAGAGGGAGGAGGGATCACAGGAGCAAGTGAGGTCAAGATCATGATGGGGAAAACCACAGAGACAGCTGACCCAATAAACAACTAACATTTAAAATTAAAATATATAAAAAATATGATATACATATGTACTGTTTATTTCATTATAACACAATTACCACTTTCATTGCAATTCCATTTCCATTATANTTTTAAAAGTAATATATTCTGAATATGCTCTTGTTTTCTTTCCTTTTCTTGGCTACCATCAAAAGCCCTTTTTGTGTTGAGAGGCATCTAGGTTATTTCCAGGTTCTGGCTATTACAAATAATGCTGCTATAAACATGGATGACTAAATGACCTGTGGTATGACTGAGCATCCTTTGGGTATATGTCCAATAGTAGTATTGCTGGATCATGAGGTAGGTTGATTCTCAATTTTCTGAGACACCACCATACTGATTTCCAGAATGGCTGTACAAGTTTGCACTCCCACCAGCAGTGAAAGAGTGTTCCCCTTACTCCACATCCTCTCCAACATAAGCTGTCATTAGTGGTTTTGATCTTAGTCATTCTGACAGGTGTAAAATGATATCTCAGTGTCATTGTGATTTGCATTTCCCCNATGAATAAGGATGTTGAGCAATTTCTTAAATGTCTTTTGGCCATTTGAGATTCTTTTGTTGAGAATTCTGTTTAGCTCTGTACCTCATTTTTTAATTGGATTATTTGGTATTTTGATGTCTAGTTTCTTGAGTTCTTTATGTATTTTGGAGATCAGCCCTTTGTCAGATGTAGGGTTGGTGAAGATCTTTTCCCATTCTGTAGGCTGCCATTTTGTCTTGTTGACCATGTCCTTTTCCTTACAGAAGCTTCTCAGTTTTAAGATGTCCCATTTATTAATTGTTGCTCTCAGTATCTGTGATACTGGTGTTATATTTAGTATTACTTAGCATTAAAAAATGACATCATGAAATTCNTAGGTAAATGAATGCAAGTAGAAAGAATCATCCTGAGTGAGGTAACCCAGACCCAGGAAGACAAACATGTTATGTACTCACTCTTAAAAGGATATTAGACACAAAATAAAGGATAACCAGGCTACAATCTACAACCCCAGAGAAGCTAGACAAAACAGAGGACCCTAGACAAAAAGAGGAACACACATGGAGGACTCCAGATCTCTTGGGTAAACTGGAAGGAAGGGGTAGAAGGGAAGGGAAGAAGGATGGGCACAGGAGGGAATGAGATGGCCCAGTAGAGGGAGGCTAGGGAAATCCCCAGAAATCCACAAAGATGACACCAGCAAAGATTCCTAATAATAATAGAGAGGGTGTCTGAACTTACCTTCCCCTATAATTAGATTAGTGACTACCCTAATTGTCATTATAGAACCTACATCCAGTAACTGATGGAGGCAGATGCAGTGATCCACAACCAAGCAATGGACTGAGCTCCTAGACTTCAGTTGAAGAGAGGGAGGAGGGGTCACAGGAGCAAGTGAGGTCAAGATCATGATGGGGAAAACCACAGAGACAGCTGACCCAAGCTGATGGGAGCTCATGGACTCTGGCCTGTCAGCTGGGGAACATGCATGAGACTGAACTAGACCCTCTGAATGTGGGCGACAGTTGTGTGGCTAGATCTGCTTGGGGATCCCCTGGCAGTGGGACCAGGATTTATCCCAGGTGCATGAAATGGCTTTTTGGAACACATTCCCTAGGGAGGGATACCTTGCTTAGCCTTGACACAGGAGGGGAGGGGCTTGATCCTGCCTCACCTTAGTATGCCAGACTTTGTTGACTTCCCAAGGGAGGCTTTACCCTCTCTGAGGAGTGGATGAGGGATGGGATGGGTGAGGTGGGGGGACAGGAGAAAGGGAGGGAGGGGGAACTGGGATTGGTATGTAAAATGAAAAAAAAACTTTTTTTTAAAATAAAAAAGCCCTTTCTGAACTATTATTAAATTGAACTTCATCATTCTTGAATATCATATAAAAAACCAAAAATATTGGCTAATCTCCATTCTAAATCAAAAGGACAATGTCCAACCACGCTCAGTACCAGGCCACTTTTGAAGAAGTTTGGGATTATTCTGATTGCATTCTATTATCAGTAGTATAATATTATCAACGACTCCTCTTGAGTACACTATGAACCTGTGACATGTGATGTTACATGCTTATATATTTCTGCATGTTTATTTTTGATCATATGATATGATTTCCATCAGATACTAGGGAGCACTGATCATGACTTTGGGGGAATAATATCCGTTCTTTTATTTATTTATTTATTTATTTATTTATTTATTTATTTATTTATTTTTTATTAAAAGATTTTCTGTTCATTTTACATACCAACCACAGATCCCCCTCTCCTCTTTCCTCTTGCCCCCAGCCTTCTCCCCAACACCCCTCCATTCCTACCTCCTCCAAGGCAAAGTCTCTCATAGGGAGACAACAGAGCCTGGTACATACAGCTGAGGCAGAACCAAGACCCTCCTCCCTGCACCAAGACTGCACCAGGTATCCCACCATTGACACTGGGCTCCAAAAAGCCAGCTCATGTACCAGGGATGGATCCTGATCCCATTGCCTGGGGGCCCCCTTAAGAGTTCAAGCTAAACAACTATCTCCAGTATCCAGAGGTTCTAGTCCAGTACCATGGGGGCTCTACAGCTATCGATTCACAGCTCATGTATTTCCACTAGTTTGGCTGGCGGTCTCTGTACACTTTCCTGTCATCATCTCGGTGCCTCTTGCTCATAGAATCCCTCCTTTCTCTCATCTATTGGGCTCNTCGAGCTCAGCTTGGCACCTCTAGGTCCTGGGGGCACATTCCATTACTCCCCCCAGCATTGGAGCCCCAGAGACCGGGTAGTTGCCTCTTTCACTGCCCCTTTGCCAAGAAAACCATCCCATGCGACACTGGAGTCATAAGCCCACCCTGCACCGATTGGGAACAGTTGCTCCTTGAGACAGAACCCATTAATGCCAACTGGACTAAGCTACTCCCTGAAAAACAGAGTCCATCAGCATAGATTTGACCAAGAACTCCTAGTGGACCAAGAGTACCATTTAGACCAAGAGAAGCACCGTCAGACATAGACACTGCCTGCACCGAGTGGAGGAAGAGATGGGTAGATGCCAGTGCAAAAACATAGGCAACAACATAAAGACCTGTATGGCACCACCAGGACCTAGTGGTTCTACATCAGCAAGACTTGAACATCCCAACAAAGAAGAAGCAGAAGAAATCAACCATTCTTACTACTTTCTTGATTTTCCAGATAGTTTGTGTCATTTTAAAAGATTTTTATTCATTGTACAAAGCTGTGCTTAGATTATCTTTGAAGTCAGAATTCATCTCTCTTCCTGACACAGCATCATGTGATCTCAGTGCCTTTTTGTAATAGATGTTTATTGAAAAATGCTCTTTAATGTTCAAAACATAAGAACTGCAACCAACAGAATGATAAGCCTTTACATGAAATCATGACTCAAATGCTGTATTATACACTTATTAATCTTCATTTTTTCACTTTGACATACTTGAAGTTAATAGTCAGTAAATCAGCCTCACAAACACATGTTCAAAAGGACCTCTGTCAAGAATTACAACATAAGCATTTTTTTGTTTTCTTTCTCTCAATAAAAGTATAAGTTTAGCATAGCTGAATGTCGGTAATTCCACCTGCTAGATACTGCATTGGGCCATGTACTTGTTAGATGTTTGTGGTAGGCTTTCAATTTATTAGTATCAGAAGATTCCTTACATGCTGCCTAGCCTCACAAATCTGGATTTTTCTATGTAAAACTACACCTTCCATTTTTCTCCTAACTTTTTTTCAGTTTATGACATATCATTGAACATCAGTAGGATTTTGAGATTAACATTCCCCCCTTCTCCTCCTCTTCTTCTTCTCCTTCTCCTTCTTCTTTCTTCTTTCTTCTTCTTCTTCTCCTTCTCCTTCTCCTTCTCCTTCTCCTTCTCCTTCTCCTTCTCCTTCTCCTTCTTCTTCTGGATGTATTCCTGAGAGTGTTCTGCTCCAATGTAAATCAGACAAAGAGGCAAATGCAAGTTTCTCTCAGGGTTTTTCCTGGCTTGCCTATTGTTTCATTAAAAAAATAATGAATTGGATGACACAGAAGACCTGACATGTAAAAATTAGTATTTATTCTTAGAATTTTAAGCAGCAAATGCACAGTTCAAATTTTGGATTTTCTGAACCCCAGAGAGCTCACTCTTTTTATTAATTTTAGAGTTCATTGAGTAATTGAGTATAGTTCTCAGTGGAAAAATGCAAATAAAATACATGGTGTGAGTGGTCACTTTGATAAATGAATTATTTCTATTTTTATTAACTTTCATTGAAACTAATTCATTTCAACAATGAATGGAGATCACTCTAGTCCTAAAACATTTCCTCCACCTTTTACTCCTACTGAGCTCTATTTTTAGCTTATCATAATAGGTGTGATTATAGTTTTCTTGATGTATTTTAAGTTGTACAGTAAAAGTTTCCATTGTCAATTCCAAGTCTTTGCTTTTTCTGCAAAATATAAGCCATGCTTTGGATAACTGTGCTGCTGTATTATCCCCAGAGAATGTGAAAAATGTTGTTCTATTTACAATAGCTAGCAAACGAAAAAAAGCCCAGATGTCCGTCAACTGATCAATGAACAATAAAAATATGATACATATATACTACGTAATTTTCTTCAGTCATAAAAAAACACCAAAATTAAAAATTGTACAGATAAATGGATTAAATTGGAAAAGATTATCCTGATTGAGGTAATCCAGATTCAGAGAGACAAAAGTTCTCTCTTGGATGTGGACACTCCAAGAAACAGGAAACTAGCCTTGGAGGCAGAGATAGAAGGAGAGGGACAGTAGAAACTGGATGGTGGGTAATATTAAGGGAAAGTGGAATACTGGAATGGGGGAAGTTTAAGTGGAGCTTGGAATAGGAGGGGTTGGCAGGCAGCATAGCTACCAGGAAGATCATTTGAAAAGCCCATGTGGAAGCCTAGTCCATAAACTTTACAAAAGTTAATATTTCAGCAGTTTAATCNGCATTACCCACCATGGGGCAGGGTGGTGTTGCTCTTTCCAGAAGCCATAGATCATCAAATAAAAAGCCAGTGTCAGGTAAGTGCCCAGTCAAACTTGATGGTAAAATCTTATCCGTGAAGAACCACATTTTTTTTTTGGTTGCAGGTATGAAGAAATTTTGATTTTGAAAGTTGATGTGGGCTCCTGGAGATCCGCCCGGTGCCCACATCTGTCTCCATCAGTCACTGGATGAGGGCTCCGTGGTGGCAGTTAGGGTAATTCATCCCTGTGATCACTGGATCAGGACAGTTCAGGCACCCTATCAATTATTTCCAGTGGTCTAAGGTGGGTTCATCCTTGTGGACTCTCCGGGACTTCCCTAGCACTCTGTTTCTCCCTATTCCCGTGATTTCCCCATTTATCATGTTATCTCCTTCCTCCCTCTCTCTCTCTGTCCCTGTTCCTGCTCGAACCTCCCACTCCTTTACACTCTCAACCTCCATCCCTTGCTCCTCATTTCCTCCCCCTCACTTCTAGTCAGCCCATGTAGTTCTCATCCATTTCTC
>LZPO01055207.1:95229-105351 GCA_001675575.1 Neotoma lepida
TCATTAATGTAGAGAAGCATTACTAGTCAAAGTGATGAAAAAAAGCAACTGCAAATGCTCAGCCATAGAGAGGAAATCTGTATCTATCTGCTTTTTTTTTTTTATTCAAAGTGCAGAAATTAAGCCTATAGAGTTCTCAGCCCTAAATGGGACATCTATATTTTACTGTTCCCAGAAAGGCTCAGGTATCATTGGTGAAGAGGGAGTAGGAAGTTTGTAAGAGCCAGAGGTTGTGGATGACTACTTTAAGTCTGTTTTCAGGACATGGCAGAACCATTGCNCACATGTACTCACAGTAGCCATGGCCACATCTACAAGACTCGAATAACATCAAGCCAGTCAAAATTCTAGTAGGAGTAGAGAGCGGGCTGAGGAAGCCCCACCCATAAGAGCTGTTAAGTCAAGGGGTGCTTAGGGAGCANCAGTTTTCTTCAGGATGAGAACCTCAAGTAGGTTTCTTGTGCTTTGGTGGATGGCTCAACACACTCTTAGCACTGATTGATTCAGTAGCTAAAAAGAACAGTGCGTGGAGATTACAGAAAAATGACCATGAGGGAGGGGTATGGCAAGAATTAAAGTGGAGGGACTAAGAGTGGAGATTGAGCAAAAAATCAAATAAATGCACAAAATTTTCAAAGAATAAACTAAAAAACTGATAACTATTAAGGTTAAAATGATTCTTTGATTATAAATGCTACGTTATAGAAAGCTTAAAAATATATGACAGACCACTTAATTTGTCTTTGAATTTATCTACAAACTTAATCATTTCAGAGCTCCTCCAGCTTAAGAAGCTTATCTAAGTTTCTGGAGCAAAACTCACACCAAATTTATGTCAAAAGTCAAACTTACTTTATGGCTGGATAATGGTGTGATTTGCAAGGCAGTAATATGTTATCTTTTTAGAATTACCTTTTCTGCTAAGGTGACTAGATGATTGAAATGACTTACATAGACATACGTTACTTCACATTGACAAATACCTTTCTTTTCAAATATGATAAATGCATCAATAACATTCCAGTACGGTACAATACATCATATGTATTATGACATGAGAAGAGCTGAGTATCATGGGGATTTCCAGAAGCTGAAGGAAAGGGAAAGAGAGGGGATGGGGGACAATGCTGAGATTCAATTATCAGACTTCTACAGAACCAACAAATACTGGTATGTTAATATTAAGTAGTTCACTTAAAATAAATGCTGATAGAAATGAAGCCCATTAACAGTACTCATAAAATAGAAAAGACAATGGTAAACAAAATAGCTGATTAAATTGGGGCCAGAAAAAAAATCCAAAAATACATAATTAAATGTCCCATTTGTCTTAGATAGATATTCCATTCTTATCATTTATCAGAATGAACNTTTTGATTCCTCTAATACACTAATAAGTATATTCCCCTTTTTCTCTTTTTTCGGTTACTAGCATACTGATTTATTGATTACACAACATTTCATATCCCACTCCCCTTTCTTCTTTACTTTAGCACCAGCTTTTCTTGCAAAGGCTAAATAGTTTTAAAGTGATAAAAATATGTAATTTGAAGAAATTCTTTTCAGTAGAATAGCTACAACGGAGAAGGAATTTTGTAGGTGTTTTTCCATGGCTACTTCCTCCTCCACCCACTGGGAAGCTCTGAAATTGCTCTCTTGGTTCACATAATCTTGTTTCTAAGGCTTTCACTGGCTATCAAGGATGTACTTGCTGCCTTTTCCTACTGTGCCTCTATGAAAGGCATATTCTGCCACATGGCTATATTTCATATTCATCATAGCACTTGTTACCACTCAGTATTGTTTAACTATTTGCTTCTTTATTAAGTGTTTTCCCCTGTAAGTTCTGTGAGGTAGTGGTATTGTTCACAATGCTCAATGNGGTTTCTGCAGTTCCCAAAGCACTCTCAATACTTAAAACAATGCCATTTTAGTTCACTTTTACCTGACTATGTTAACATAACTTTCCTCTTCATCTTGAATTAATTTCACCAATATTTGAATTCAATATCTTTTATTTCTACTAAAACTTGCTTTTCTTCCTTTTCCAATTAAATCTTTCAAATTCCACTTGTGGAGTAAGTTTTATTTGCTATCGTGTTTATTTTCCATTTTGTATTTATGACCTAGACCAATGGGAAGTATATGAAACTAGAATATGTCTTATTACGAACAATTTATTTCAAATCATGAAGGTTATATAAGGTACAGGCTTTATCAAAAGTTAATTTGTAGGATGAAAGGAGTTGCCAAGTTCCATCACCAGCTCACATATGCTATATAAAAAGGTTTGTCCCCGTGAGAGGCCTTCAAAGACACACTTTTGTCCCCGTGAGAGGGCCTTCAAAGACACACTTTTAGGCATTGTTTACTACAACCACAGGCGTTCTTTGCTTTGTTCTGCAGGTTGCTTAATATATCATTTAGATCTACGTGTTTCTTTCTCATGATATTTCTTTCATACTTTCAGATCCTGCCATGTCCATTCAAATCTAAAATTGTCTGAAACTATCTAAGTCACAACAAATCTGCTGTGTGAATAAAATCTTTATGGAGAGTGGTGAGGTTTGCAAGGCACATGCATAATAGAAATTCAATATCACTTCATTTGAGTACAGACAGAGCTACCAATAGCTGCGTTTTAGAGACCCACAAATTGTGCTATGAAAAGAATGATTACGACAGAGAGCCAGACCTGCATGAGGGAGCCTGGGAAATGTATTCCACTGTCAGCTCTTTGAATCACCTCAGGCTAGTGGTGAAAGTGGAAAAAGACACTCTGGAGATAACAATCATATTGGAAGTGGCTAATAATTGATTAATTTTGATTTTTAATCAAACATTCCTAGTGTAAGCTAAACTTCAATCCACAGAATGGCAATCTACAAAGTGGCTATTAAAGTGGAGATTTTGCCATCTGCATCTTCAGCTCCAACAAAATTGTTACCAAGAAATTCTTACATGTAAATTTAAAATATCATAAGTTTTAAGTTTAAAAAATTAAGAATTAATTTCCCTTAGAAATAAAATGAAGTTAGAAAAATTTCCACGTGCTTCTCAGCACAAGAGCAAGAGAGAAGGAAATAAAAAAAAACATTTAAATTGGGTTAAAATAAATACTATATTTTATGTTTTTGGTTTTTGGAAAATGTCAAAATTAGCAAGAAAATGCTAATTAAGATTAAAGTTATTTTAGATACTATTTTAGTTAAATGTGGTGAAATATGCCTTAGTTGGANTTTGATCACTAAGAATATGAATTATATAGTTACCTCTACTAAACTATATTACTATTAATATTTTCAGCTTTGCAATTAAATTTTTAACTAATATTTTATCTGGTGTCTAAATCATAAAATAATTTAACTTTAAAAATTCTAAGCATGCCATTTTAACAGGAAATTTTAAGTTAAAATAAATGGCCTTATGGTAGTCCTTAATTGATTCATATATCACTTTCTAAAGAGTTAACTGAGCAACAAACTGCATCCTATAAAATTTATAATTCTTAAAATTAAAGCTAAGGAATCATAAGTCAATGTTATAATTGATCTTTATTTAGGATGAAAATGTCTATATCATACTCAGTTTGGATAACTGAAACATCTTTGTATACCTTAGGCACAATTATCATTTCTTTATAATTTCTAAAAGAAAATCAACTTGAAATAATATATGGGTATAAAGCAATAATTACTGAGATTCTGTTAAGTTAAACATCAAATTTAATGATTCAGTAACTATTTTATGGGAGTAGTGTCATAATCAAAGTGTTTTTAGATGGAAATGAATACAAAGATGAGACATTGGTTCTTTATTGTTNTATGGTTGAGTGCGTTGACTGTTAGTGTTTGGATATAGAATGTACTTTTAAAGACATTTGTTGAATGTGATCCCCAGTTTAGGAATGTTAGGAGCTGGGGACATTGAAGATTATCAGATCATACATGCTCTTATTACCTGGATCCACTTGTTTATGAGTTTGTAACTTAACAAGCCATTGGGAGTCAATGAGAACTTGAGAATTTGGCCTAGGTAGAGGGAGCAAGTCATTTTAGGTGCATCTGACAAGCATATTTTGTTTCCTGTCCCCTCCCCCCTACCCTCCATTGCTTCCTAGCAACCACCAGGTGAGCAGTTTTATTCTCCCACTTACTCCTTGACACCATGTTCTTTATCAAAGGCCTAAAGCAATGGAGTCTTTTGATCATAGATTCAAATATGTGAAACTGTGAACTAATACTTTAAGTTGTTTATCTCTGCAATTTTATTGTAAGGATGGCCAGCAATGAACACACTTCACACCCAAGACAAATAATTCTGTCCTGTCAACTAGATTTTCCAGATACTGCATTAACATTCATGGGTTAAAGTCCTACCCCCCGTGAGTGCCAGAAGTAGGAGACAGAGTCTTGGGGGAGATGACTGGTTCTCAAGGGCAAAGACCCGATGAATGGATGAGTACAGTGTGCTTATGAAACCAGATCAAGGGAATTTCCCTTCCATCACGGAAGACCTGAGAGAAAGTCACCATTTACGAATAATGGAAGAACTTCAGCAAACACTGTACCTATTGATGTCTTAATCTTAGAATTCTCAGTCTCCAGAACTGTGAGGAATATCTTTCTATATTTTATAAAACATTCAGCTTAAGTTATAGTGTTATTGCAGTGTAAATGAACAAAGATAAAATATTTTAAAAAATTATCCTAAGCAGCACTGTTGAAATTATGCTTTACCAAAAAATGAAAGAAAATTCATTTGCCATGTGACCAAATACTGTAAACGTAACTCACACTTAATTGCATATCATGTGTAATTAGTTGTTTTTATTCAGTGCTTCTACTTATCTACAAGTCCTTCTCATCTGTAGGTAAAGATTTGTGATAACTCCAGCGACAGTAACAATTGCCACGTATATTTTCCTGATGCTGAATGGTGTTTTATATTATTTAAGGCTATTTATCTTTTCCAGGAACTTATCAAATGCTACTGTGTTTCTGCTGGAACCTTGGAAAGGTGATTTCCACCCCACTTACCTTTTCAGTACAACAGAAATAACAATATGTACTTCATAGTGAAGTTTTAGTTACACATTAAACTCCTTAAATCAATGGTCCCCAGCAAGTGCCTAGTAATCTAACAAATTTCAGTTAGAATTGCTTCTAGTTTGGGTGTGTAGTTGTAGATACTTAGGTATCTGAGAAGCATATTAACTCCATCACATCAGCAATACAATCTATTATTATTTCTACTCTGCAGATGTAGAAACATACATAGAGACAACTCCTGATCCATACAATATCACACTGCTCTAAGTGGCAAAAGTTCGAGTTCTACTTCAGCATTTCTGTTTGTCTCGAGATAAAACTCACATTTTAGAAATATCCAGAAAGAGTCAGTTCTTTGGGTTTACCTACGAATCCACTGCTGAAGAGCTCTGTTTGCGAACCACCACATCATAGTACTTCCCTGTTCGCATCATTCCAGAGTCCTGCTGTTTCCCAGCGTTTGCTGCTGCCTGCTCAAGCAGATATTTGGCCTCCTCCTCTGCTAGGCCTTGGAGCTCACAGAAATTCTTTATAATGTTTCCTTTCTCAGGCCCAAGTGGAGGTTGCTATGAGTGAAAGTGGAGCATTTTCTCTGTAAGTTTTTTTCTCNTTAGTGAGGCAGTTAACTGCTCTAAGCACCATTTTAATACATTGCAGTTTGTCAGTTTTCACTGTATCCTTTACTCCCCTAGATCTGGTCATGCATCTGGAATCTAGACTGTCATTGAATAAATCACAAGCACTCACCTAACATACAGTCTTGCTAAGGATATAATTCTTATTATGTTTGGCTCCTTCAGATTTTTCTCTATCAGCTCTGGTTTATTAGAGGCACCTGAATCCCTGTATAAACATAACTGAAATTCCATACAAAAGCTTGAATTCCTACTTTAAATATTAACCCTGATATTGTCTCTTATATTTGCCTTTTAAATTTAGGCTTTTACTTGTGTATAATAATTATACATATTTATAGAGGGTGATAATTTCACACATACATGGAATATAGTATGGTAAATCAGAGTAATTAGGATCTTCAGCTCCACACTGATCACTGAGTTTAGGGTCTTCAAATGTCTTTCTTTTAGTGCCTTTAAAACATATAATGAATTATAACTTATAACTTTCTTCAATATTATTTGTGCATATACAAAATATATATCACATATATGGATATGTAACTATATTATGTATATGTATATATAAATACATTCATGTATACATTTTAAAAATACACATTGTTTGAAAGAAATTTTTATATTATTTTGTTTAATGATTATAAACACATAGTTATTTAATATTAATGTACAAAATAAGGCTAGGGTAATGACTCAGGAAAGTGTTCAATACACAACGATGAAGACTATGTTTGGATCCTAAGCATCTATCGAAAAAGCTGAGTGTAATGGTTTGTGCCACTAACCTCAGCATTGGGGAGATGGAAATGAAGAGCCATGGTCTGACTGGCCAGGTAGGCTTACTGAATTAATGAACTCCACGTTTACTGAGAGACACATCTAAAAAGGACATGATACATCATTCTCTGGCCTACACAACACACTCACATACACACACACACACACACACACACACACACACACACACACAGCGCTTTATCACATTTCATAAAATGCCCAAGACTAACTGCTTTCAAAATATAATAAACACCAACAGTTTATGTTACCATATTATATTTTGGGTTGTGTTTAAATATTGTTCATTTAGTAAGATTTGGTTATAATTCAAGAATTTTGATCAAACAAAATTATGGTCTAGCCTATAACATAGATATAGCACGATTTTTTATATATATTCTATGTTCTCACAGTAGATAGTGTCCTGTTGCCTTCTCATTCGCTTTTGCTGTGTCAGTCAAGCTCCTGTTGTTCAGAGGAGGCTGGCATGTTGCTCAGGTCTGTACAANGAACGTGCTGACTTCCTCCTGGCCTCCGTTCTGGTGTAGAACTGGGTGTGCAATACAAGTCATGACAGTCAGTTCTTGAACTTTTGTTTGCGGTATTTGGAGAACTGTCATCATCTCTAGCACCATGAGGTAAGTGAGGGAGAGGGATGGCTTGGGTACTGAGTTCTAGAATTCAGATGTTCCTGGGACATTTTGTTTATATATTCATCTTTCTTTTCCCCCCTTGAAGTTAATAAAGCTGACTTTAAAAAAAACTCAAAGGAATACTAGGAGAGACTTATCAATCTGTTTTGGTATTGAACACTTAAATGAAAATCTTAAATTTGTATCTTAAAAGTTAGCAATGATATTTACCTCAAAACATTTTCTGTGTGTAACATTTGTCTTAAGATTACTCCTCTTGATAACTTTTCAATGAGTTTGATAAACATTTACTCATGCTATTATTTTTTTCAGCATTATTTTGTTTATTTTTTGATTAAAAAGATCTTCCACTCCTCTTGGAGCAGGGAGGAGGGTCTTGTCCTGCCTTGGCTGAGAGTGCCAGACTCTGGGGACTCACCATGGGACACCCTGTTTTGGAAGAGGTGGGAATGGGGATGGGTTGAGCGGGGAGCTGGCGGGGCAGATGGAGGGAGGAGAGGGGACCTGAGGTTGGTATGTAAAAGGAGTGGAAGATCTTTTTAATCATGCTATTATTTTAAAACTAGATTCACATATACTAATTGTACAACATACTAAGGAATTTCATTGTGCTGTTTTCGCACATGCTTCTGATATTCTTTGTACCTTCCCATCATGCTCTTCCATTCTTTCCCTCCCTGAGGTCTCTTCCTCTAGTCCTACAGTGCCTCCTTCATTTTTATATATTTTTTTCATTTTTTTAAATTTAGGTTTAGATATGAGAGAAAACATGATATATCTTCTCATATCTGCCTTACTTTACTCAACATAATAATCTATTTTCTCTTTTGTCATTCTTTATTCTTTTTGAATTCACTCTCTGTTCTCATAGAAAATATAGAAATTGAGAAAGGTTAATTCTGGTTAAAAAAGTTATATTATCATTTATTTTACACATATATACATGTATATATTTCTACTAAGCTAATGCACATGGCTATCCATTCAAGATAAAAATGAAGACTGTCAACATTACTATCACATCGTTTTAGGTTTCCTGTGTGGACTGCTGCATACTCATCTAATGAAACGTTATTGGCCAAAGCTCTGGCCATAATATAAGTTTGCTTTGGTTAGTTTTACCTCTTTTAATTTTTTAAAATTAAAATAATTACTTAATTTTCCTCTTTCCCTCTCTTCCCCCAAACCATGCCCATATGNTTATATATTGACACTCCCTTCCCCCAGCCTGATCTCAAATTCATGGCCTCTGGCTTCTTTTTCAATTATTTATATATTCTCAGTCCATATAATGTTACTTGTATATATATGATTTCATTACTTACAACTTGTGCTTGCATTTTGCAGATTCAAGACTTTAGAAATAAACTGGGCTGTATTAAATAACTTGCAATTATGATGCTTGAANTATTTGAAGCACAATATGACATGCACCTGTTTCAGTAGCATCCTGGTTGTGATAATATACAAATTTCTGATTTCTATTGTGTCCATTTAAAAATATTGTATTAAGAAATGTCTGACTTAGTCTCATTCTTAAAGCAGAATTATAAACATTCTACGTTACACAGCTGGCAAAAGTCATTCTATGATTTTTTTTCTGTGACTACGCTATTTAATTGAAAGATTTGAGTGCAGGTGCAATCTGTTTTTAAATATGAATGTTATATAACAGTAATCAAATATAAATTAATTTATAGCANATTTACCTGAATTCCAAATAAAATTCGTTGAGTTTATTGGTATGATAACTTATTGAAAAGATTAAACATTTTTACAAATACTTTCTGTTTTTTTACATCATGATTTTATCTATTCCTGTAAAATCAATAAATAAAAGGCAAAGGTTTGTTTTACCTAATATTCAAACAGAATTTCTCATGTTGATGGTGAACCAGGAAATTTTCTGAGCATTGTATTAACTGTTAAGGAACTTACAGTGTAGATGAGGACACAGAGAAATAAAAGTAAATTACACTTACAATCTAATTAGAGGAGAGGTGCGCACACACACACACTGACACACACATGGACACACACAGACACATAGACACACATGGGCAGAAACGTGCACACACATACAAACATACATGTATACACACACAAGTGAGTATGTATATCTATATATTAATAAATAATATTGGAAATATAATAAGAAAGTACATAAAAATAGATAATTTTTCCAATTTTCAGAAAAAATTAATATATTTGGTTGTTCAGTAGCAGGTGACAGAATATCACAGAGTAGAGCAAATGTCTGTTAAAAGGCTTTGAAGTGAGGAAAGCCTGGAAGAGATATTTGAAAGTGGTTTTGGGAACTAATGTATGAAGTGAGAGTGTTAGTGAGATGGAAATTTGCAGAATAAGAGTGGTTATTTAAAAAAAAGTCTTAATTTTGTTGCAGGTATATAAACAGAGAAAGCAATAAGCAGAAGGTTGGTTAGGGGTGGATGTTCAGTATGGACACAGTTATAGTAAGGTACATTGTTAATACTTTGACAAATGGCAGTGGGGATGGGATTATGTAGGGAATTAGTGGTGAAATTTCTATCTTGATGCTAATGGAAATGATATTCTAATTGATGTCCAATATTATTAAGTCAAAGTGTTCATCTAGAGATACCATGAAGCAATGGTATTAAGTCCACACTTAATTAAGTCCACACTTTCACTGCTCATAATTCCTACTTCTACTCTTGGGTTATGGGTAATCTTCTANTCATTAATTTCATAAAGGAGTCATAGTATGTGCAGAGTAATGTGGTAATTCAAATAGCCATTGTTAAACACATTTTCCTACTGTGCATTATTTTGTGTGTGTATGTGTGTGTGTGTGTGTGTGTGTGTGTGTGTGTGTGTGTGTGTGAGGATAATCATGTCATTATTATTGAAAAGTTGTTTCATTGTCAGGTATGAAGGAGTTAAATTCTTTAATATACTCTGGATTGTAATTTCATAGAGATTTTCTGATCACATAAGAATACTTTCTAACAAAACTTGGGG
>LZPO01055207.1:106681-117742 GCA_001675575.1 Neotoma lepida
TGTAAATTTAGATACCTAAAATTTAGAAGGTAATTTGTCTATCTTTGGATAGACATCATTGGGAGTACCGACTACTTCATGGTGATAAGGGTGAGAAGGGACAAAATTCGTTACAAACAGGTTAAACTTTCAAAAATAAAAGTAAATAAGTTTAATAAAAAATTAAGAAATACATGATATGGTAAAATTGTACCATTGACTTCAACATTTTTCTAAAACATAAACAGCATTGACTATACATACATAGATCACTTTGTTCTTTTCTAACATAATACATTTAAATTAGATTCATCTTTCTGTTGCTTAATTAAGTCGATGTGAAGAAAGTGCATTTAATGATGTCTTTATTAAAAACATAGCATATTTAAGGGAAAATAAAATGAGTTATTTATATTTGCATAAATATAATTGTGCCATATACATTCTTCTCTAAGCTTTAAATAATGTTATACTGCAGCTTCATATTAACATTACAATTGTACACAAGCCATGCAATTAGATGCTCACTTAACATGAGCAATTATAAGCTTTCTTGCATATATAGTAGCTCCTAAGGAATGAACTGCATTTTCAGTAATGTCTGCTATATTGTGTATTGCTTTTCTGCTGTTCACCAAAGGGATAGGGTGGGAAAATAATTTCACACTGCATATAATGCATCTGATATGACGGAAACTTGAAAATTATTTAGTTACAGATTTCTCTGACCAGGCTTGCAAAATGGCATATATTATGTTAATGGGCAGGCATTTGAAAATGAATTTGAATATTAAATGCAGTAAGTTTGGGTTTTGACATGAATAAAGGCATAGTTAGTATACAATTTAGAAACAGGTTTCTTGTTAACTCTTTCAGAACAATTGTTCACAATCATGCCTCATGCTGAAAAACTATAGAGTGCCATATTGTTTCAATCTCTGAAAATTCTGTTATATTAAATCTAATGAAGGGCATATAAATGAAGTTATACTGTAGTATTAGTTTTGTTAGTCATATTCTGTGTTCATTTGCTTCATGTTTTTCAATGAAGAATAGCCACTTTTTCATTGACAGTTGTAAGTAGAAAAGAAATGAGCAATATCCATCGCTGTATTAATAGCATGCCATATTTCAAGCTTTCGTTTGTAAAGTCACACATTTGAGTTGCTGCATATCAGAATGTGTGCTCTCCAGTGACTTTTATATATTCAAACCAAATATCATTTTTTTCAAGTCCAAGTAGANACCCCAAATTTACTATTTAGTGGATCCCAGGGTTTGAATCTACAGAAAATGAATAGTTAATAGGAAACCTTCCCACCACAGCATCTTTTTACTGAAGGAGCAGAGTACTACAGTACACCGGATGTTTTAGGTCATTTATTTTGTTTTTGCTCTGGGTCATTTTACAAAAGCACTTCTGCTCTCTAGCGTTAAAATGAGAGCCACTCTACTCCCCAGATATTACCCAGCAGCACTTGGGGGCTCTTAATGATTAATACCATCACCGTCCAGCCACAAACCTTTCTGCCGCAGATAATGCCAGGCAGCAAGCACGCTTGACACTTTTAATGTATAATTAAGTAGGAAAAGTCAGCACTCAGTATGCAAATTTTTCAAAATGATAAATGATGCCATACAGCAGTAGGGATTGATTTGGTGTAAATGAAACTAATTAAGGAAATGTCAAACATAATTAATAAAACAGGTTTAAGCTGCAAAACATTGTCAATTGAATGAATGAGGAGGCATTGGCTCCCATTGTTTCTGCTTTATTTAGGGCTTGTGTTTAGCTTGTACTCTGTTCCTAAATGCACTTTCACTACCTCACACCCTCCACTACCAATTCCCAGAGAGGGGGAAAATAAATTTGCTTGTCTCTCCACTGACTGCAGAAATTAATTGCAGAAATCTTGTCCCATCCAAGTGTTACATTCACTCACAGGACATTAACATAACTAATTTGAAAGAGCCCAAATGACTGCATAATAGAGCACTGTCAGTATGCCTGACAGTCTTTGGTCATACCAAATTAGCTTGGTTTTCTAATTGAAATTTTTTTCCTTCCACTTTTTTTTATAATTTTATCCTCAGCTATTCATTTTTGATAAGAACAAAGGTTTTATAATTTACAAAAGAGTGCTTGACCTATAATTACTAGGAGGAAATTAGGGGAGGTAGAAAAGTCAGATTTAGTCCTGGTAATGATGCTGGAGACCTTGCTCCCTCTAGGGAGCCTGAAGAATAATGGAATCTTCTATTTTTACGGGCGACCTGTGCACTGGTGCTGACTCTAACTGTGAATCCACTTTACTTTGCAGATCACTTGCTTAACACTAAAAGTGCCAGCCGAATGGCAGGCCATTACTTCAAATGTCATTCAAACCAGTGCCATTTCTACATGCCCTTCTCTCTCAGAAAGTGAATTGGGAAACATCTGCCAGTCCTCATATCACCCCCTTGTAAATCTTCCATGTCGAGTTATGCAACTTAATTTGTGAATCATTTGGGTAAATTAGGGCAAGAGAGGGTAAGGAGTTTGTCAAGAGGAAGAAATGCAAGAAATACTAAATTGATTTATTTGAAAAGGAATCCAATGGGCTTGATTTTAAAATTGTCANCTGCATGCTATGGCTATAATCTCATCATACTTGACATGGTATTCAAAGTCAGAAATCCACCAGTGTATTCTCAATTGAGAGAAGTCTCAATAGCACACACTTTCCTCTTAATTATGCCATGAAATGACTCAATGTATAAGAATCAAGTCTTTTTAAACTTTGAATTATGACTTATATATTAATACGGCATTTCAGATTAACTGGGGAAATTGATTGGAACTGAAGTCAAAGACTGTATGAAGGCAGGTTGAGTGTACACATTTTTCTTAATTCATGTAGCTTCTGCTGAATTCCTGTGAGTACAAATGCAGGGCCATGGCTGTACGTGTTTNATATCTTATTTATATATACTCTTTTCTTTTTGTAGCTTTAACATTTAATTCCAAAACTGGAAATAAATTTTGTTGATATCAGTATGAGGTTGTAGAAATTCTTGACTTAGAAGTCTGTAAGTTTTGGAGGATAATTTTTCTATGCTTCCCAATAATGTCTCTGGATACTCAATATTGTCATATAGTTATTTTTTGCTTTTATACCTTGATTGAATGTATCCCTCTTTATCAGAATACACATTATGGGTATGGGCTCCTTGGTAATATCTTCTGTGTTGTGTGAGACTGTAAAGAAGGATGGGATTGTCAATTTGTATTTCACCTTTAACTGGAATGTGCATGGAATAAATCAGTAGGTTGAAGATAAACCATGAGTCTCTTGTCTAAAAGGGATACAAAGTGCTTCTGGATTACCTCATCCCATGTTACAGAGATGAGTTAAGGGACCTTTTCTGTTATAAATTGCATATGATTTAATTCTAACCCCTTAAAATAGAAAAATAGAATTAAGTAAAGTATTTTTTTCTTAAAACTGGGAAGTTAGGGTCAATTTTCAAGAAGCTGGTGATCTTAAGACATAGCTAAATGAAGTGGCTCAAAACTCACCACAGCCCAGTAATTTTCTTTCTTCTACATGTTGCCTTTGGATCTGTTTTTGCTTGTGATGAATCTTCAGACTCTACATATTACCCAGTGAGCTCCATAATTAAGGTTATATCAGGTAAGTACACTGAGAAACTGCCTCAGGGTTATCCCACAGGAAGAGATTTGTTCCTCTGGGAACCCAGGACTAGGCTGACCCAGACATATGGGGTTTGTGAACTTAATATCTAGTCCTGATTTTGTCCCTGTTCAACACTAAATAAACCAATGGTGGTGGGAAAGATAGATTCCTCAAGGAAAACCAGGGTGTTTATCACTAAAAGAAAGAAAAATTGGGGAAACTTTGACAATAGTAATAAGTAAACATTTTGTAGAATACACACTATAGTTTCTAACAGCAAGATGTGTACTCGGTATAGAATTCTTACTCCTTGTTTTATATTAATAACTCAATAAGAAATGGAAAAAATGATGTTTTATGTGAGTAAATGGATTATTTTGTTATGTTAATTGCTAATAGGATATAAGCAAATGAAAGTTAAATTTTGCTGAGAATGCTTTGTTATTCATAACAAAAAGAAACATGGCTTATTAAACTGGCACTTTGAAATATTTTTATATTTACAAAAGTTACAAAATCACATATATCCTTAAGTCATTCATAAATATTTCCCCAAATGTTAACAAGTTATATAATCTCAGTATATTTATTAATAATAGAAAGTTAATAGTGGGTACAATAATATCAATGGCAAGATTTGTCTTTGTTGGTGTTTCTACAATTTTCATTGTCTGATTTAATAAATATATGATGTCTTGCATCATTTGTCATCATGTCTGAAGTTACTTCACGTTGGTGACAATTTCTTAATCTGTTTCTGTCTGACATAAACTTGANGCTTTTGAAGAATATTTGTATTTTGTGGACATTTAGATGTGTCTCATGCATCATTAGAAAATATACCACAGAGGTGGCATACCCTTCTCATGTCTCCTATCAGGGATCCTGTGATGTAGTGCTTTGTTACTGGATGTTATTCATGATCACCTAGGGCAGGAGCAGTTTTTTAGATTTCTCTACTACAAAATTATAATTTTTGCCTTAAAAGAAAGGGCTATATCAAGAGCACCCTGGAAAGGAAAAATAGTGTCAACATATATGGGAGGGGTATCAAGAATTTTGAAATATATCTTATAATCATCATTGTATTTTACATGAAATCTGAATCTTAAAGGTCACAAATGCATGAAACTATTGTTTTTCTTCCAANTTTTGTTTTCTGAAAGTTTAGCTCTGAGGGGCTGGCAAGGTGGCTTAGAATACTTGAGTTCCTACCATCCACGTGGAAGCTCACAACAGCCTGTCACTCCAACTCCAGTGTATCCATCACCTTCTTTTGACCTCNAGGCACACATACATGCACGTGGTACACATAAACTCATACAGGTACACTTGCATAAATGAGCAAAGGAATTAGTGGTTCATTATGCTTAATGATTATTATGTGGTATTCTTCATTCATCCCATACTTCTTAATTTTTGATTCTTATGTAAAGACATTTACATGTTTTTACATTACATGTTTTTTTTTCACATACACACATATGAATATACACATATATTTACTTATGGCAATCTGGGAGAAAATATTACTTGATTTCAAGACTTATAANGCCACACTAAACATCTAAGTATGGTGTCTATATTACCAACTACTCCATAGGCTGATTAAGGAGGATCCTAAGTCTGAATCTAGATTATGTAACAGAGAGAGATTCTTTTTTTTTATTAAGATTTTTTTTTACTCATTTTACAGACCAACCACAGATCCCCCTCTCATCCCTCCTCCTGGTCCTCCCCAACCCACCCCCATCACCTCCTCTGAAAAGGTAAGGCCTCCCATGGGGAGTCAGCAAAGCCTGGTACATTCAGTTGAGGCAAGTCCAAGCCCTTCCCCACTGCATCAAGGCTGTGCAAGGTGCCCCACCATAGGTAATGGGCTCCAAAAAGCCAGCTCATACACCAGGGATAGATCCTGATCCTATTGCCAGGGACCCCTCAAACAGACCAAGCTGCACAGCTGTCTTCCATATGCAGAGGGCCTAGTTCAGTCACATGCAGGCTTCAGATTGGTGAATATCCTGTCATCATAGATCCTTCATCCAATAACTGATGGAAGCAGGTGAAGAGATCCACAGCCAAGCACCAGGCTGAGCTCCAGGAGTCCAGTCTAAGAGGGGGAAAAGGGATTTGATGAGTTAGGAGCATCAAGATCATAATAGAGAAATCTACAGAGACAACTGAATCAAGCTAGTGGAGATTCTATCATAAAACAATTCTATAGTAATGCAGTATGACATTANCAAAGCAATGTAAATTGATAAATGAAAGATATGAGAAATATATTTATAAAAATATGGTTACTTGAATTGAAAATAATTAGAAAAATGCAGAAAATATCATTTTCAACATTTTTATAGCAATGGAAAACTCATATGCAAAAAGTCTCAGCCCAAGCATCCCTCCTTCCTAAAATTTTTACAAAAATGGAATCTTTACACAAAACTAGAATCTTTAGACATTTGAGACAATCTTTATAATCTAGCATTATATTAAAATTCTAAAGTATCAATAAGCATGATTGAAAAAGAAATAAAAGTACTGGAATATTTGGTAAGAAAACTTTTCATTTGTAAAAGACATTGGTGAAGCAACAAAGACAAATTATAAATTGGTTGAAATGATTTAAATTAAAAATATAATTGATATATCTATCTAGAATATATAAAGATGCTTCATTATCAATCAATTAGAAAACAAATAATACATTTAAAACTACAAAATATAATACCGTCAAAATGTACATGAAAATGATTTCAAATTCATTAACCATTAAGAAAATACAAAACAATATCATGAATCTATGCAGTATACATGGAGAACAATATACTCCATGTATATTGCTAAAGGAAAAAAANCAACTATTTTAAGAGATGAAAAGGGTACAGACTAAGCCTGTTTTATTCAGAATATATGTATAAAGATTTTACATATATATGTAAAAAATTAATGAAAAAGAGACCAGCTGGGCAGTAGTGACACATATGTTTAATCCCAGTACTCAGAAGACAGAGGCAGGCAGATCTCTGTGAGTTCAAGGCCAGCCTTGCCTAAAGATTGAGTTCCAGGACAGGCTCCAAGGCTACATGGAGAAATCCTGTGTTGAACAAAAACTAGGAGGTCACTGGTTTGAAAAAGAGCAAAAATAGGTGTATGGGAGGACTTTGAGGGTGGACAGAGTAGGGAGAAATGATATAATTACATTATAATCTTAAAAATTAAATAANATTGAAAACCATTTGTAGCTGGAAGGTTTCTCCAGTCCTGGCTGGCCTTGCGGACCCTCAGCCACTTATAAAATAATCATTCAGAGGCTTAATATTAATTATCAACTGTATGGCCTATGGCAGGCTTCTTGATAGCTAGCTCTCATAGCTTAACCCATTTCTATTAATCTATAAGTTGCCACATAGCCATGGTTTACTGGTATTTTCACATCTTGCTTCTCCTCGTGGCGGTTGGCATCTCCCCAGACTCTGCCTTTCTCTTTCCTATCTCTCTCCTTGGATTTCTGCCTGCCTCTAAGCCGCCTTGCCATAGGCCAAAGCAGCTTATTTGTTAACCAATGGGAGCAACATATATTCATAGCATACAGAAAGACATCCCACAGCAAACATTATTATTCCTGAAGTTATTCTGAAACATAGAAACTGAAGGAATATTTTCAAATCCTATATCAAATCCTATTGGTTAGAGTGATACCAAATCACATAAAGACTCAGAAAAACAGAAAATTATATAACAATATTCTTTATGAACATAGATGCAAAAATTCTCAATGAAATACTTGCAAACTGAATTCAAGAACACACCCAAGATATTTTCCACCATGTTCAAGTTGGCTTCAGCCCAGATATGAAGGGATATTTCTTTCAAGATATGTAAATCAATAAATATAATCTACCACATAAACAGACTAAAATATAGAATCTAATAATGATCATCTCATTAGTTGTTGAAAGGCTAATGACAAAATCAAACATCCCTTCAAGATAGAATTCCTAGAGAGACTAGGGACACAGTGGCTATATCTCAACATAATAAGGGCAATTTACAGCAAGCCCACAAGCAACATCAAACAAAATGGAGAGAAACTCAAAGCAGTTTTTCAAAAATCGGGAACAAGACAAGCATTTCCTCTTTCTCCACACCTATCCAATATAATACTTGAAGTCTTAGTTAGAGCATTAAGACAGTAGAAGGAGATCAAGGGGATACAAATAGAAAAGGAAGAAATCAAAGTACATTTATTTACAAATGGTGATTTTATAATAAAGAACATTAAAAACACTACCAGGACACTTTTGATGATGATACATATTCTCAGCAAAGTAGCAGGATATAAAATCAACACATGAAAATCAATAGACTTCCTACTCACACATGACAAAATACACTGATAAAGAGCTCAGCAAAACAACAACTTTCTCCATAATCACACTTGGAATTACTCTAATTAATAAAGTAAAATATATTTTAAGACATTATAGAAAGAAACTGAAAAGATATCAGAAGATATAAAAACCTCCAACTCTCATGGATAGGTGAGGTTAATATTGTGGAAATAGCTCCCCTAGTAAAAGGAACCTACAGATGCATTGAAATCTTCATTAAAATTTTAACTCAATTTTCCACTGCAATTGAAAAAATCTTTTTTTATAATAACATTTTTCCTTTTATTGAAAATGGATACTTTTTACATATTACAGCCTGATTACACTTTCCCCTACCTTTACACCTCCCACTTCCTCTACACCTGCTTTCCCATCTGGATCCACCCCCTTTAGTCTCACTATATAACAAGTTGGCTTCTGGAGGGATAGTAATAAAATAAAATAAGATAAAGAACACTACAAACTAATACACCAGAATAGGACAAAACAAACAAACAAACAAACAAACAAACAAACAAACAAACAAACAGGGAAAAGAGCCCAAGAAAATGGGCAAGAAACAGCTACAGATGCAGAAAGCCACTCATTTGCAAACTCTGGAATCCCATAAAGACACTAAACTGGAGTCATGACACTACACATTATGAGACAAGGAACCTTCAACGATGCCATTGAGTTAGTTTTCTGGTGACCATCTACTGCTGGGAATGCAGCCTATCCTCAAGAGTAGTTTGTCTCCCCAGTGAGATTTCTTTGCAGAAAACTAAATTTTCATTTGTAAGTGGTTATCACTTGGAAATTGCTTCTTGGTTAGGGATGTAGCATATGTCCACTTCTACTTCAGCTCTAGATCTGAGATCCACACAGATCCTTTGTGTCCTGCCTCAGTCCTGTGAGTTCATGTGTGTGTAACAGACCCTGTCTGTACTGCCTCAGTCATGTTGAGTTCACATGTGTGTAAATCGTGTTGATTAGAAGGCTTCACTTCCTGGACGGCTCCTACACTCTCTCTGGCTCCATTTCCTCATGGGTTCTGAACCCTGAGGGGAAGGATTTGATGGAGACATCATGTTTAGGGTTGATATTTCCTGGGTCTTCCACTCTCTGAATAATGTTCAGCTGTGGATATCTATATTTCTTCCAGTGTGCTGTAGAAAGAAGTATCTCTCATGATGGCTGAGCAAGGCACTGATCTATAAGTAGAGATGAATGTCGTTAAGAGTCATTTTATTGCTGTGTTCTTTTAGTAGAATGGTAGTATTTGGTTTTACCCTAGGTCCCTGGGCCATCTAGTTCCAGGTATTTGGTCTCACACATAGAATGTGCAGGTATGGGTTCCATCTCATGTAGTGGGTCTTAAGTTAAATCAAATACTGGTAATTTACTCCCACAAGCTTTGTGCCATCATTGCACTATCATATCCTGCAGGCAAGACACCATTGTAGATCAAAAGGTTTTGTGGCTGAGTTAGTGTTTATGTTTCTTTTTTGTTTGCAGAGCACCTTCCTGATCAAAGACACTAACAAGAAGGGGTGAAGGCTCTATGTAGGCACAATTCCATTTCTCCATGTTCAACGAGTTTTGTGGTGTTATCTTTAGCAATAAGACCTTGCCGTTAGTTTGTGGAGAGCAACCTATAGTGTTGGTAACAGCCTGGGTTGTTTGAGAATTCCCATGGGACTCCTTTGGCCAAAATCTCAATTATATGTAATCCATTTCCTGTACCAGAAGCTTCGTTTGGTGACAACAGATGTCTTATTGGAGCTCTGCCTCCCCCATTTTTGTGGATTTTATTTAGCTTTCCTTCATATATGTATATTTTAGGAAACTTATACTGTATTAGGTTTCCGTACTTATCCTCAAATGGCCCTTATTTTAGCTGTCTCTCCCTGCATTTCCCCCCCCTTATCTTTCCTCACGCTCTCCCCATCTGATCCTCCCATTCTATTCTTCCCACCCACCCCTAATTATCTGTTTTATTTCCCTTTCTTAGGGAGATCAATTCATGTGTTCCAGCCCCCATCCCTTACTTTATATCTTATCTCTGTGGTTCTATGGATTGTAGCTTGGTTGTCAATGACTTAACAGGTAATATACATATATAACAGAATACATACCACATTTGTCTTTCTGGGTCTGGATTAATTCAGGCAGGATAATTTTTTTTCAATTTCTATACATTTATCTGTGACTATCATGATTTACTTTTTTAAACTGCTGAATAATATTTCATTGTGTATGTGCACCACATTCCTTTGTCTATTCTTCTGTAGAGGGACATCTTGGATTCCAATTTCTTGCTATAGTGCAGCAATAAGCTGGTTGAGCAAGTGTCTCTGTGGTAGGATGAAGCATCCTTTGGGTATAGGCCCAAAGATGTTATAGGTAGATCTTAAGGTAGATAGGTTCCCAGCTTCCTGAGGAATTGTCACACTGATTTCTAAAGTGGCTGTACAAGTTTACATTCCTACCAGCAGTGAGTGAGTGTTTCTCTTACACCACATCCTTACCAGCATGAGCTGATATTTGTTTTATTTATTTTATGCATTCTGTGTTAGGATCCCTGTGGCCTAGTTTTGGACCAGCATATGAATGCTTATTTAACAAGTCTCCATGAGACAAGACCCAGGGAGATGGTTTCTCACTTGGCAAGAACCAGTAGACTTAGAGACAGTGCATGATGTTGCTGAGACCACGTGGCTTGCATGCTCTCTTCTTTCTCATAATACTAATGACTCTCTCTGCAATTTTGAGTTTCACTTTGTCAGTCAGGCATAGGNCAGATGTAATCATTCCTGGAAAACACATTTTTTCTACAATATTTTTTCCTAAAATTATTTGGGAACTGATGCTTCTCAGGTTTTTTACAGAGGTGTGCAGGATAATTTTGCAGGACAAGGGAGCAGCTAGAGAGATACAAGCTAACTGTATGTAAGCATTTTATGGTGAATAATTCATATCTTTGTAAATATACTTTATTAGGTTTTGAATGATACTGCTATTCTTTTTTG
>LZPO01055207.1:123717-134703 GCA_001675575.1 Neotoma lepida
CCATTTCTTCCTCCACTTGGTGCAGGCAGTGTCTGTGTCTGCGGGAGGCCTCTCTTGGTCCAATTGATACTCTTGGTCTAATGGGAGCTCTTGGTCTAATTAGGGCTGATAGAGTCTCTTGGTCCCAATCAGCACTGGCCGGCTCTCTTGATCCCAATCAGCACTGCAGTGCTCTCTTGGTCCCAGTCAGCACTGCAGGGCTCTCTTGGTCCCTATCAGCACTGACCGGCTCTGTCTCCCAGGAGAGTGGAGTTTGCTCTTGGTCCCAATCAGCACTGGCNGGCTCTGTCTCCCANGAGAGTCGATACTGCTATTCTTGAGAATGTATGCCTATGTTTATCACCTTTTAGCTTTGTAAAGACAGAATGTGTCTGGTTCAATATTAACTCAAAGGAGCAAAATGCTGATAATTATTTTTGGGTTAAAATTTGTTTTGATATAAAAGTATGGAAAAACATATTTGATATATTTGTTTTTATCAGAGGTCAATGCTGGAGGGTGGGAAAAATATGCTTGCTTCTGAAGTATAAATAAAGATGGCTCAAACAATTCAGGGCTAGCCACTTCTGTGAAACTCAACTGGTGGTTTAACACTTCATTTCTTCAGCTGAAGCCTTTCNCTGTCTCAGGAACTGAACTCAGGCTTCAGCAGGACCATGGAGTGACTGGTGTTATATAAAATCTCAAAGGTGTTTTGGCTTTCATTTCCTTGATGATTAGGGATGTTGAACATTACTTTTAGTGCTCTCAACCATTTTAGTTTCCTCTTTTGAGGATTCTCTGTTTATATCTGCTCCTCATTTTCTAACTGGGTTATTTGTTTTCTTGATGTCTAGTTTTTTTTTTAAGCTGTTTTTATATTTTGGATATTAGTCCTTTGTTGGATGTGTAGTAAAAATCTTTTACCAATCTATAGGCTGATGCTTTGTTTGAATGAAAGTGTCCTTTGCCTTACAGAACAATTTCATAACATGCCTTACAATTTCATAACATCTTATTTATTAATTGTTGATTTTAGTGACTGTACTAATATTCTTTTCACGATGTCTTTTCCTTGTCCATGCATTCAAGGCTATTCCCCACTTTCTCTTCTATTATATCCAGTGTATCTAGTTCTATGTTATGGTCTTTCTTCCATTTGGAGTTGAGTTTTGTGCAGGGTGGTAAGTATGGATCTATTTGGATTCTGTTACATGCAGCCATCCAGTTTGACTAGAGCCATTTGTTGAAGATGTCTTTTATTCCAATGTGTATTTCTTGACTCTTTATTAAAAATCAAGTGTCTGTATATGTGTGGATTTATGTCTGGGTCTTCAGCTCAGTTCCATTGATCACCATGTATGTTTTTGTGTGAATACCATGCTTTTTTATTACAATAGCTCTGTATTACAATATGAGGTTGGGGACAGTGATACCTCTACNAGTTGTTTTATTATTTAGGATAGTTTTAAGCTATCGTGTGTGTGTGTGTGTGTGTGTGTGTGTGTGTGTCTGTGTGTGTGTGTGTGTGTCTGTGTATGTATGTGTGTGTTTCATTATGAAGCTGAAAATTGTCCCTTCAAGATCTGTGAAGAGTTGTGTTGTAATTTTGATGGGAATTGCATTGAATCTGTAGGTTGCTCTGGTATGATCACCATTTTACTATATTAATCCTACCAACTTATGAGTATTTTTCCATTATCTTTCCATCTTCTGATATATTCTTCGATTTCTTTCTTCAGTGTGGTAAAGCTTTTTTTTAATATAAGTCTTTCACTTGTTTGGTTAGAGTTACCCCAGGATATTTTTATATAATTTGAAGCTGTTGTGAAAGATGTTGTTTGACTGATTTCTTTCTCAGACTGTTTGCCATTTTCTTATGAGAAAGCTACTGATTTTTTTGAGTTGATCTTGTCTCCAGCTACTTTGCTGAAAGTGTTTAGCAGCTGTAGGAGTGTTTCGGTGAAATTTTTAGGCTCATTTATGTATATTATCATATCATCTGCAAATAAAGATACTCTGATTTCATTCTTTCCAATTTGTATCCTTTTGGTCTCTTTCAGTTGTCTTAGTGTTCTTGCTAAGACTTTAAAAACTATATAGAATTGGTGTGGAGATCATTGACAACCTTGTCATATTTTTTATTTTAGTGGAGTTGCTTTGAATTTCCCTCCACTTAAGTTGATGCTGTCTATGGATTTGCTATAAATGTCCTTTATTGTGTTGATATATGTCCTTTGCATTNAAAATTTCTCCAAGACTTTTATTATGAAGGGGTGTTGTATATTGTCAAAGACCCTTCTGTATCTAATAAGATGATCATGTAGTTTTTAATCTTTTGGTGTGTGTATATGATGTATACGTATGAATCATTTTACATATGTTGAAGAATTCCTACATCTCAGGGATGAGGCCTACTTGATCATGGTGGATGTTCGTTTTGATGTGTTCTTGGATTTGATTTCCATGTATTTTATTGCAAATTTTTGGATCTATGTTCACAAGTAAAATTAGTCTCTATTTTTCTTTCTTTGTTGGGTTTTTATATGGTTTGGGCATCAGAGTAAGTGTGGTCTCATAAAACAAACTAGGCAAGTTCCTTCTGTTTCTATTTTGTGGAATNCATTGAGGAGTATTGGGCTTAACTCTTCTTTGACTGTCTACTAGAACTCTTTTCTTTGTAAGAATTGCTGTGGTCATAGCGTTTCTTCACAGTAGTAGAAACTGTAACTAAGGCAGAAGTTAGTACCAGGAGTGAGGTATTGTTGTGATAGCCCTGACTATGTTTTTGTTTGGAGGAATGTGGATTTTGTGGACTTCAGACTAGAAAAAAGCAGTTGAATATTCTAAGTGAGGCTTAATGGGCCATCCTACTAGGAACATGGAAAACAATGCTGCTGAGGATGATTTGCACTGTAGGAACCTAGTTCAAGAGGTTTCAGAGGAGAACAATATATTAATATTACATTAATATGTGATCTAGATATTGTTCTTATGATAGTTTGGTGAAGAGTGTGGCTGTTTTGTCCCCTTGTCTAAAAAATCTGCCTGAGGCTAAATTGAAGAGTTATGGATTAACATGTTTGGCAGAGGACATTTCAAAACAACCTAGCATTGATGGTATTGTGTGGCTATTGGTAGCCCATCTAATGCAGACCTATATGAAAAGGAGCAAGCTTAGCAAGGAGAAATATAAAATATATAACTGGAGGAGAAAAGGAACACAAGGAAGTATAAACAGATTGTAGAAAAACCTAGTGCTAAGTGGAAATAAAGGGAGTGGTGACCTCAGAGCAAGACCCCACAAAGCTAAGCTTTCAATTTACGAAAAGGAATTAAAGAAAAGATTAGGGCCAGACATGGTGGTGCATACCTTTAATCTCAGCACTCCAAATTCAGAGGCTGGCTCATCTCTAGAGTTCAAGACCATCCTGGTCTACAGATCGAGTTTCAGGACATCAGGCTCAGGCAATGAAGGAAATATTAATCTATCAAAAATATTAATCTAGAGAAAACGTAATTGAACAAGAAGGCCATGTTTCAGGAAGCTGCTGTGGATTATACTCATTGTTAATATAAAGCTGATTAGCCAATAGCTGGGCAGGAAGAGATTGAGTGCAAGAGCCAGACTAGGAGAATTCTGGGAAGANGAAGGGCAGAGTCAGGAGAGATGCCAGCCAGCTACTAAGCAAGCAGGACATATAAAAAATGAGGTAACAAGTCCTGAGCCATGTGGCAAGGCACAAATAGAAATATGGGTTAATTTAAGTGTTAGAGCTAGCCAGTAACAAGCCTGAGCTATTGGCCAAGCTCATATTCAGCCTTTGAGTCAGTTATTTGGAACTTGGTGGTTGGGACAGGAAATGTTCTTTTGCACAAGCAGTAGAACTTGACAGGTTTGGCTATATGATTCTGGCTTTAGAGTAAAGGATATAAGAAAGGGGCTATGGAATCTCCCTCCACAACTAAGGAAATCCACTGAGGCTTGGCATATGTCAGAGATATCTCTGCATGGATGCCTAGAGGGACCATTGTGTGAAGCTGTGGAGATGAAGCTTGGATTGTGTTGAAGACGCCAAGATGTTGGAGATGTCAGAGTTGAGAGATACATGCCAAGGAAAGCTGCTAACAGGGAGTGGAAACAGGTCAAGAGAAAGAAGTGTGCTGAAAGGGGTTGGAGATCTGAAGAGTACATTGACATCAGGCATGGAAATGCAGAGTTTGGAGTTTTCCCAACTGGCTTTAGGTCTTGCTTTGGTCCAGTATTTTCANCCTATGCTCCCTTTCCACCCTTTCACAATGGTAATGTCTCTCCTGTACCATTATATGTTGGAGGTATGTGATCTGACTTTTTTCATTTTTAATTTACAGGGGATTAAAGTTAAGANACTGCATGAATCTCAGAAGAGACTTTGATCTTTGAGTTTTTAAACAGTGCTGATACTATAATAGCCTGTGGCAACTTTTGAAGTTGGACTAAATGCATTTTGCATTATGATATGGATACTGTCTATGGGGGCCAGAGAGTAGAATGTGATGGCTCGAATGAAAATGGCTCCCAAAGGGTCATAGGGAGTGACACTATTAGGAAGGATGGCTTTGTTGGAGCAGGTGTGATTTTGTGGAAAGAAGTGTGTCACTAGGGGTGGGTTTTGAGGTCTCATGTTCAAACCAGGTCCAGTGTCTCACTTTCTTGCTGCTTCCTGTGCATCCAGATGTAGAACTCCCAGGTACCTCTCCAACACCATGTCTGCTTCCATGCTGCCATGCTTCCTACTATGATGACATTGGATTAAGCCTCTGAACTGTAAGCCAGCCCCAATTAAGTTCTTTTCTTTATAAGAGTGCTGTGGTCATAGTGTTTCTTCACAATAATAGAAAGACTAACTAAGGCAGGTGCACACATTCTTCTTTGCTGAAGCCAAATACCNTCTTCATTTTCTTATTGTGATCAAATTATGTCAGCATTAGTTCTTATAGCCACTCTTGGATTGTGTTTTGTAGAGTCACAGGGCTATTTTTGCGTGTATTTTTATGAAAATGCCATCAGTAAGATTCTAAACCTTAATTTCAAGGTATATAAAAAAATAAAGTCTGTAATTATTTATTGGCAGATAATAAAATTCTTCTAACTATTAAATTCTGTTAAATATGGTATCTACTTGGACCAGATTAATGTTTAATTACTTCTTATGATAGGCTGTGCCACTAATTTCTAAATTTTTGCTATGTAACAATATTTCCAATTTCAAAATGAGCAAAATATTGATTTATCCATTTCACATACATTTTTATTATTATTATTTTAATTAAAATAAAAGGAAACCCAGCATGTTAATGGCACAAAACAAGCCTGTTNATAAAGGGAACAGAAAAGAAGACCCAAAAATGAATGTATGTAACTATAAACATCGGATATTTTATGAAGATGTCAAAAATACACAAGAGATAAAACAACATTTTCAACAAATAGTGCTCAGAAAACTGGATGCCCACATTTAGAATAATGAAATTAGATATTCTTCTTTTAACCCAAAATTATTAAAAGACTTCAATGTGAAACCTGAAATGCTGAAACTGCTAAAAGAAAACATAGGCAGTTCCCCACAAGATGCAGGTATAAGAAAGACTTTCTGAGTAGGATTCCATTCACTCAGGGGTTAAAACCAATAACCGACAAAGAGGACCTCATAAAACTAAAGAGCCTCAGTGTAGCAATTGTGTGAATAGAGCCCATGGAGCCTATGGTAGCTATACATCTAATATAGCATTAAAGTCCAGAATATACAAAGAACTTAAAAAGAATCAAGAAAACACCAGCTCAAAAGTGGGTTATTAGAGTAGTAAGTTAGATGAAGAAAAAGAAAAGAAGAAGAAGAAGAAGAAGAAGAAGAAGAAGAAGAAGAAGAAGAAGAAGAAGAAGAAGCAGCAGCAGCAGTTAAAATAACTAAAAGAATTCAAAATCTTTAGCATTTAGGGAAATGCAAATCAAGAACAACTTTGAGATTTCATCTCGCCCCAGTCAGAATGGTTATAATCAACAAAGCACCTGACAACAAATGCTGGTTAGGATANGGGAAAACAGGACCCGACATCCACTGCTTTATCCCAGCCTTAACAACCTTTGGCATATGAACAAAGGACTCAGCATCCTATTCCACAGATTTGCTCCACCATGTTTATTGCTGCTCTATTCACAATAGCTAGGAAAGGGAAACAATCTAAATGTCTTTTAATTGATGAAAGAACAATGAAAATGTGATAAATATACATGATAAAATACTATTCAGCCATAACAAAAGCTGAAACAATGAAATTTTCAGGTGAATGGATGGATCTGAAATATATTATACTGGATGAGGCTACTCAGGCCCAGAAAGATGAAATCTGAATGTTCTATCTTATTTGTGGATCTTAGCTCTGATTTCTAGATGTGANTATATTCCATGGTGTGACTATAGAAATTAGGAAAGAAAAAAGGGACCAGGAATGGGAGAGGTAGCTCTATAGAAGGCAATAGTAGGCAGGACACAGGTGCTATAAATGGGGAAATGGGAAAATAGGGGACAGAATTTAACTGGATGGGAAGATGGAGGACAATACAGAAGGACAGGGAGGGTTAAAAAGCAATATGGATTTTTGTAATTGCCATGGAGTAATGCATTATTTTATGCTTATTTAGACATTCATGTATTGTATATGTGCATGTGTACACACACACACACACACACACACACACACACACACGCCAGTATGTATGCTATACTTGGCATGTTAATCTTCTCTCCAAGAGCCATTAGATATCACACAAATCCCTGTACCAAGCATGGGAAACCTCTCCTAGAACTGTTTGTCATGAGAGTCAGAGACACCAAAATAGTATAGGTCATTGCCATTGCCATTGCCATTGCTTACCTTCTTGAATTTAAAGGTAAGACCTTATTTCTAAAGATTTATGCAATTTTCTATTTTTTAGCTCATTTAGCTTATTTTACTTTAGCCTATTCTATAGGTTTTTTCCCCATGTAAGTTGATGCTTATATGAAATATAAAGAAATGTATTACCAACAACATTTTAACATTATTCAATTATTTATCAAATGTAGAAATGTATTTGCAGTTTGTACTAAGAACTGATGTCAATATTTTTAGAGCCTAATTAAGGATTACATAATTCTAATGATTAGTACTAATTTTGGTAATTAAGCTATAATTTCTTTTACATAGAAAGTACAATGTTAAATTATATACCCACTAAACAGTAGTATAATAGATAATAATAAAAAGAGATAAATAGTAATAAAAAGTAAAAAATTTAACATAAATTGATGGAAAATTATTTGGTATATTAATTACAATATATTAAAACTTTCACAAGTTCCAGGGATGATGTAGTTTAGAAGTAGTACACAATATATGCATATACAAAATGCTTCTTAGGCTTGTAAAGAAATTTCTTATTGCATGTACTTTTAAAGGTAGCTAATTTTTGTTTAATATTTATCATTTTTTCCTAAGCACAAAAGGAGAAACAATCATTTAACTGTGTAAGAACAAGTGTGTGCACATGTGTGAAAGTATACATTCTCCTGTGATTGACATCATAGACCTTACTGCTATGTCTACTGAACTCTTGCCAAGATTGTCTGTGGAAGAAAATTATGTGGTTGCCACAAACTCTAGGTGACAAGCAAAGAAAGAGTGTAGTTGAAGATTAAAAAACTAACATTGATTGAAAGACAGAAAAATATTGGGGAAGATGCTCAACTTACTTACACTTACTAATGTGTTTAAAAATCTTCAAGCTTTATCTATTAGTAACAGTAATGGAGACAGCTCTAACAAGCATTCTTCTCCTCCTACTGTTTCCAGTTACTATCTCCAATTTTCTGACATGTACAGAAATGAACAATATGAGGGAGGTTAGAACAGGGGGAAAGAGCAAAGAGAGATAAATAACACAAAGTATGTTTGAAAATGCTCTCCCCAGATCCACGGACTTTATAATAAGAATCCATTGCCAGGAATGAGAACTTTTCCCTGTCTTTGGTGGTCAGGAGTACCAATAGTTCCCCAAAACAATACAAGGTATTGTCATTATCCTTGGTTTTCTCCCAGAATTTGAAGGTAAGAACCCTGTTGGTGAAGACATCACACCTAGGAATTGATCTGGAATTGACCTGGAAGCCATATTCCTGGCTAGCTTTCATAGTATGGAGAGGTTCTATGAGAGTTGCCAAGGGACAAAGGGATTCAATTATTGATTGAGAGACCTACTCAGTTTTAAAGCCTATGAATCCAGCAAGGGTCAACCTGGCAAGATATCCCAAGATAGGATAGTAGTGGCACTTTTATCTTGGTGGTAACCAGAAGCTGTCTTTGTGTACTTAAGTCCTACTCAAATGGAGGAAGTTTATTTCTGGTACTATAAACCTAGACAACTTCCTATGGCTGGGAGGTCATAGACCCTAAAGGATATCCTACTACTGTCATTTTCCTAAACCAGTATAATACATTCTAACTACATTCTGAGTATTTATTGTTATATCTACAGATTAGAATAGTATAACCCTCACTCTTTTTGTTTGTTTGTTTATGTTTTTGAGACAGGGTTTCTCTGTGTGTAGCCCTGGCTGTTCTGGAACTTTCTCTGTAATCCAGGTTGGCCTCAAACTCACAGCAATCTGCCTGCCTCTGCCTCCCCAAGCTAGGATTAAAGGTGTGTGCCACCACTGCCCTACAACTCTTACTCTTTATCCAAATAGTGTCTTGATGGAGAAGATAGAGACTATCACAGAGATCCACAACTGCTCAAAATGTAAAGAATAAGCAGCCANGGGGTGTCCAATTCCAACTGANGCAGCTGCAATGCAACCCCTANATATCAGGCTCAGGGAAAATCATGAAGAGGGAGTGTAATGTTTGTACGTTCCAGGGGACCAGGAGGCCTGCCTTTGAATCATGACAAGGAAGTTGTGTCCATGAAACATCAACAATATTATTACATAAACAAGACCTGCATGATGACACTAGTTGATACAACAGCACAAACAGGGAAATTTCACAAAGTCCCACTCCTCAATGAAAAATTGCAATCTCTGGCTGCTGAAAGAGGGTGAAGTACTTTACATTAGGAATGACCACAGTGATAGGTGATTCAAGTGGTCAGGTCTAAACACAGGTAATCCTACTGAAATTTATTAGAATTATACATAATACATTTAAATGATAATAATTAAAGAGGTATATGTATAATGACCATAATTAAAGAAATAGAGGTCATTAACTTAAAAATACTTGAAACGGAGTGTGGGTAGCTGGGAGGAGGTGGTGGGGGAAGAGGGAGAAGGGAAATGATATAATTATAATACTCACGTTTAAAATTGTCCAAAAATTAAAACAAATTAAAAATTATTAAAAAAATATTATACCAAGTCACTGTCATTTTTCCAACTCAAGCATATCCCTGGAGAAACTTGCTGTATTCCCCTCAGGAAAACCTGTTACTAAAACAGCTGTTGCCAGAGAGCTCAGTATCCTCTGGGTTGCTTCGGGCTGCGACAAAGGAGTGAAGAGCCAGGAAAATCAGGTGCCTATAGAAATAACACAGGACCTTCAAGGCAGCTGCTTCCAGGGCACATGGGCAAGGCAGGCCCATTTGATACAGATTTGTGCCCAAAGATCTGCCACTTAGCATCCTAGCTTCTTTATATATACATAAAATAAAATCCAGAAGTGCCCATTATTTTAAATATTAAGGATTCATGGCGGGGGTGGGTGAGAACTTGGGGGAACTGGATGGTCGAGTTAGGGGAGGGACAGAGAGGAAGAGCAAGGAAAGAGACATCTTGATAGAGGGAACCATTGTGGGGCAAGGGAGAAGAAACCTGGTGCCAGGAAAACTCTCAGTAATCCACAAGGATGAATCAGGCTAAGACCGCTAGCAATAGTGGAGAGGGTTCCTGAACTGGTTTTCTACTGTGATCAGATTGGTGACTACCCTCATTGTCATCATGAAACCTTCATCCAGTAACTGATGGAAGCAAATGCAGAGATCCACAGATAAGTATTGGGCGAGCTCCTGAAATCTCCAGTCAGGAGAGGGAGGAGGGATTATATGAGGAAGGGGGAAGGGTCAAGATCATAATAGGGAAACCCACAAAGACAGCTGACCTAAGCTAATGGGAGCTCACGGATTCTGATCTCACAGCACGGGACCAAATTTGTCCCTCTGCATGTGGGTGACAGTTGTGTGCCTTGGGCAGTTTGTGGGGCCCCTGGCAGTGGGACCAGGATTTATCCCTAGTGGATGAACTGGGTTTTTGGAGTCCATTCCCTATGGTGTACTTTGCTCAGCCTTGATGCAAGGGGGAGGTGCTTGGACCTGCCTCACCTTGGTATGCCATACTTAGTTGACTCCTCATGGGAGGCCTTACGCTCTCTGAGGAGTGCATGGAGGGAAGGTAGGGGAGAGGTGGGGAGGAATCGGGAGGAAGGGGAACTGAGGTTAGTACGTAAAATGAAAAAAAAATCTTTTAAATAAAAAAAGGGAAAAAAATTGAGAAAACAGAAAAAACCTCACACACACAAAAAAACTTAGAAATAATTTAAAATATGTGTGATATGTGTGGAGGCATGTATAAAGGTCAGAAGACAACTTTATGGAATTAGCTTTTCTTCCACNTTTATGTCGGTCCTGGAAACCTAACTCAAGTCATTAAGCTTGCACAGCAAGTACCTCTACCCACTGAGCCATCTCGCCAGACTAGAGCTCTTTATATGATACATTCACAAGTTTGTTTGTTTTTAAAGTCTGTGGGACAATTTCTGAGTTTGTTGTCATTTGGAGAATAAAGATACCATATTTATATTTAAGATAACAACAACAACAACATCAAAAAGAAAACATAAAATGTCCATGACATCATGCAGGTAGACAAGCTAGCATGGAAAAGAGAAATTTCCTGGGACTTCAACCTAGACAAAGAGCTAGGGGAATGTTGAGAA